>QJSC01026731.1:808983-831795 GCA_003697955.1 Calidris pygmaea | reverse complement strand
CCCTCTTGAAGTCACCTTGGAAGGTGTAACCGCTAGAGTTGTTTGCTTTGAAGTTGATTCCAGCCCTCCACTTCTATAAATAAATGAAAAAAATTATATAGTAATAATATATCTAATATATACATGTATGCCCTGTGGGCATCCCATGTGCTTTCCAGAGCTCGGGCGCTGTCATCGACCAGGTGCCGTCTCTCTGTTTTCCTTCACTCCATTTCTCTTTGCCTACAACTAGAGAAATTAATATTTTCTGTCCCAGATGTGAGGTTTAACATTTGTTACCGGCACTTAGGACATGCTTGAATTATTGTGCTGGCTGCTAACAGAAAAAAAAAAGATTTAGGAGGATGAATATGGTGAACAAACGAAAAAATTTGCTGAAGGTGGTGAGGGGACGGCAAGAAAACTGCCAGAGAGCGGCTCTACTCTCCATCCTGATGATTTATCTCTTTCATTTTAGTACTCAATGAGAATTTTCTTATTAGAATTGGAAACAACCTCTTAATGAAAACCGGGCAAGGAAAGGAGCATTTCATACCCCAAATCTCCCTACGACTGGGAGGTGGAGAAAAGAATGATTAATATTGTGGGGGCGTTGCAGTGGGGTTGTTCACGTGGTTGGAATTGGGCTCATGGGGTGAAGACCAGGGCAGCTCCCGTGGGACCATGGGGCCCCGTTACATCTCCCCACACACAAAGGGAAGCTCTGAAAAGGGCATCAAGCAGGGACCCAAAGTCCCTCAGACAGGTACATCCCAACATGACACCTCAATTCTAGAGGCGGCCTCTAGTTGTTGATGCCCCATCCCTGGAGGGGTTCAAGGCCAGGTTGGACGGGTACTTTGAGCAACCTGATCTGGTGGGAAGTGTCCCTGCTCATGGCAGGGGGGTTGGAACTCGATGATCTTTAAGGTCCCTTCCAACTCTAACCATTCTACGATTCTATGGTTCTAGTTTGGGGAAATTTCTCTTTTCTCCTTCTCTTTAAGCATCAGATGAGGATAAGGTAAGAGCTTCAACAGCTCTTCAACTTCTGGTTGCCCCACAAACGCGCCTTGCAACACGGAGGCTGCCAGATGACAGTGCAACCACCAACCCTGTGCTGATAAACATCAAATCCCAAATACTTGATGCTGGATTACAAAGGGCAGAAAATATTTTCTTTGCAAATCTCCAAGTTTCAGAAGAAAAAAAAAAAGAAAAAAGAAGAAAGAAAAGGCAAAAACCTGATGAAACCAGTTGTAAAATCACCGCTATTTGCACATTTGCCCAACTCCCAGGACACTTCCCGCAGACTGGCACCCACAACTGTTTAAACCACAGGAAGCAGAGGATGTTGCTACTGGAAAACTGGTTTAAGCATCTCCCCAGCTTCCCTCGAAAATCCAAGTGTAAGTCCACACGTGCTTGCCACCCCATGGCACCCGATGCACTGGGAATGGTGGCAACCACAGCATCCCTGGGCCATGAGGACGCAGGGAGATGCTCCCTCAGCACCATCCAGACGAGGGGGACCACAGTCACTTCTACCCCGTTATTTTTCAGGAGGGGTGCCCAGCTCTCAGTAGAATGTCCTTCTCACTGCTATCGTCCCACCCACACAAGCTAAACCTGCCTAAGCTGGGGTAAATGGTACAGGGGGGCAAACTCCCCTTCCCCACACCTCCTTGGAAGATGGGGAAGAAAAAAGGGGAGAGACAGAGATTTAGGGGAGACAGGTCGATTGCAGCGACTGATCCGAGACACACACCAAAGCCTCTACACCACCAGCTTGAGTAGGTGCCAGGGTGACCACGGATGGTGGTACTCTGGGGGTGAGGGCTGGGATGACAGCAGAGGGGTTGGAACTCAAAGATCTTTAAGGTCCCTTCCAACTCTAACCATTCTATGATTCTGTGATGGTGCTGCACGGCTGTGCGAGGTTTGCATCGGGACCCACAGGTTTCTCCTCACCCCAGCGATGCCAGCGTGGCACCAGGGCAGGCTCTGAACCATCAGGAGAGCTGCAAAGAATTAAAAAGCCATTTCTGACACAGCTAAGCAGCTGTGACAGAGGAACAGCCACGCGGAGCCAGCTCGCCCTCGAAGGGAAGGCTGCAATCAGTAACACTGTTAAAAATAAAACCCTCTCTTGCTGACGCTGCAGCTGCAGCTCGAAACAATCAAGTCCTACACAAAGGGCTTCATCTACTGAGGAATCGCAAAATAGCACACAGTCCTGCCTCCGGTTTCCTCAAATAACAAGCAGCTCGGTGGCCCAGGGATGAGGGAAGGAGTTTATCCGGGGACACCCATCTCGGGGATGCTCCGTGGCTGAGTCGAACCCCAGCGCGGGGTGAGCAGCAGCCAGGAGAGGGGCAGCCCCGTCCTCGACGGCATCACTCGCTTCTTCTTGAGGTATCACCAACCATCCCTCCCCCTGGAGGGCCCTGAGCATCCTCCCAACCTGTTTTGATATTTCTAAATAAATTGGGTGGATGGTCTGGGAGGGCCACCAGCAGCGTCACCTCCAGCGTCACCCCATCGCCAGCCTCAAAGCCACGTCCAGCATCTGAGGACCACCAACAAATGCAGCTCCAGAGATGGTGCAACAGATGCGATTCATGAAACCCTGCTTTGGAAAATAAGGTCAGGTTTATTCATTCAGCTCCAGCACAACATAAAGCATCCTCAGAGCTTCCCAACACCACTCCAACAGGAGCAGTCAGGCCACCCCTGCCTCCTGTACTGGTGTCTACACCCCTGAGCTGGCCACCCCAACTTGCTCCCTAGCTGAGAAGAAAGAAATAGACACCACTAGGGAATGAGTTTTGGGGTTTTCCCATCTCAGTGTAGACACCCGGGAACAGACAGATGAGTCCCTGCAAGCCAGAGCTCCAGGGAGAACATCCAACAGCAGCCAAGGGCTGAGGAAGAGAAAGCTGATGCCTCGAGGTCTTGGAAGGGCTGAAAATCCAGACTGGTGAGATGAAAGTCAGCAATTACCATCCAGCTAGCAGGTAAAATTGGGGAAGAGGGCAGAAGAATTGCGAATACCAGGGGGAAGGGTACTGGTGACACATGCTTCTGCAGTCTCGCACTTGTGTTTTATTTATATGCACACATCTAGCTAAGAAAATGCCCATGAAAACCCATTTAAAAACACTGTTTGAAAGCAAATTGCGTCACGTGGCGCAGCAGAGAGCTTGTCCCCTCTCTCCGCAGGAGGTTGCACACCTTCTCCTGATGACCATCATGCCCTACACAAATGATCCAAGATTGGCTTTAATATGCTGTCTCAGCACTAAAAGTGCAGGTCCATGTCCCGCCAAGGCTGGTGTTCAAACCCCAATTTCTAAGCCTCCGTTTTGGAAGAGCCCAGCCCAGGCTGGGGCTTGGTCCACCACAAAAATGGGACTTTGTTGTTTCTCCTACTGATGTAAGAGAAGCCAGAGCAGGTAATGCTTTAAGATTAACTTTGGTAGTGTGAATAAGAAAAAGGAAGATAAAGTCATTTTTCAGTGGTGCCCAGTGACAGGACAAGAGGTAACAGGCACAAACTTGACCAGCAGAAGTTCCGTCTCAACATGAGGAGGAACTTCCTTCCTTTGAAGGTGGCAGAGCCCTGGCAGAGGCTGCCCAGAGAGATGGTGGAGTCTCCTTCTCTGGAGATATTTAAACCCTACCCGGACACGTTCCTATGCAACCTGCTCTGGGTGGACCTGCTTTGGCAGGGCGTTGGAGGAGATGATCTCCAGATCTTCCAACCCCATAGCATTCTGCAAAAACAAGCCTAGAAATTGCAGGTAGGTTTCTTGATCCAAAATTCATACTGAGCTTCATAGACTGAACTATTCCCCCACCCAACCCACTGCAGGAGAGTTACAAGCAGTTGCAAAGAAGGTCAAGACCCTCACATTTACACAATCTTCTACATTATACCTCCTTTTTTTATGGCTGCAATTTGGCAAGGGTGCAGAGATGGACTCTGTTTTCAAGCAGACAGATGACAGGGTGTCTACCCCAAACTTCAAGCCTGCTAATTGGCAGGAGGTTGTTTTGGGAGGATGATGCCTCGCTCCTGTCCTGAGGATGTAATTACAAGAGGAAGATTGATGCCTCATACTCAGATCCGCGGGAGCGGCTCCAGAGGGACGTTTATAGATCACACCGCGACGGCAGTAATCACGCGGGGACGTTAATGACACCCGGCTGAGTTCTGCAAACACGCTTCAGAGAGGTGTCCAAATACAAGGAGGAGGAATTAATCTTCCGGGAGAATTATTTAAGGCTTATAATCTGTTGAGAAAGGAATTACCAGCTGAGCGCTATGCAAAGCTGCGGTAATTACGCTAACAAATTAGAAGTACATTTATCTGCTTTCAAAGATGTTCATCAACATTGTATGCTTGGCTTTCCCCATACGCAGTTACGGGCAGAAGCCATTATTCTTTGCAGGCTCCCACGTACCAGCCCCACACCATAACAGACCTATTTCCCCAGGTAACCAGCCAAAATAAATTCCCACTTTTAGGCCACGTCATCTCCAAGACTCACCTCAAGTGCATCCTGCAGGGATCTGACTTATGGTCCCCGTAACATAAGGTTGTCACCGTCACGACCTGTCCTGACGCAGAAGGCTGGCAGCAAAAATGGCCCTGGAACGCAAGAAGCTTGATCTGGTAAAAAAAATAAAAGGGAAAAAATAAATAAAGGCTTGTACAAAGTGCTGTGGGTAGATATGCATTTCTTATTATCGATCAGATCCCCCCTCAGTCCCCTCTTCTCCAGACTCAAAAGCCCCAAGTCCCTCAGCCTTGGCTTATCATTGGTCAAAGGAGGGGTTTTGAGAAGGACAACTACATTCTCTTCTGCTCGCCCGCACGGTCCATTCTTACAGTGGTTTCAGATGGATAAAAGAGTTCATTTAGGCATCTAAAGAGTTCATTTAGGCATCTAAAGAGTTCATTAGGCATCTGTGCAGCGGCATGGGGAGGTTCCCTGGTGGTAACCTCATCCTGGCTCAGAGCGCCGCGGTGAGTCACCGGTGGAGAGCCCACGAGGAAGGTTTGAAAACATTTCTTTTCCACTTGCCAACGTCTCCGTGGTTAAAGCACAACACGGGACCATACTGGGTTTATTGAAATCCTGCCAGAAAGCCTGGCAGGTTTCTTACAAAATTTTATCTACCAAGTAGGCAGATTTAAATAAAATTTTTAAAAAAGAAATAAATAAAAGAAAAATCTGACTTGTATGGGGGCTGGAGAGCATCCTGTAAAGCTTGATGCCCCATCTCTTCAAGCTCCCGGCAACCTGTCTCCTGCAGCCCCCAAGCAACCAGCTCCAGTGCTCGAGCTCCCAGAAGGGAGAAGGAGAAAACACCAATCATCTTCCATCAAATGTCAGACCTGGGGCTTGTCCCTCTGCAGGCATCTCACCCAGGAGGTGCCACCTTGCCCCCACCTGTGCACCAGGGACCTGGCACCACCTTCTGTTGCCATCAGAGATGCAGCAGCAGCTCAACACCCTCAGAGGTGGCCCTCAGAGCCTCCCAGGGGCAGATTTTGATGGCCAAGGATCCTTTCCCACAACAAGACACCACCTCTGTCATGTCTCACATGCTCTACAGAACCTCACTCCCAACCTCCTTCGCTTCCCAGGGACGGCACCCAGAGCAAAACTGCTGCTCCTCAAAAGTGTCCTGTAGGTTATTAGTTTCTAAATGAGCTAATCTACAAAAAAAAAAAAAGCTTATCATGCACCAGGATTGTGCAGCCCATCTCCATCTCACGTCCCAGAAAGCACGACAGCTCAAAGAACCGTGCAGGCAGCAGCAGTAAAACCACCAGTACACCACGATGTGACCTTCCCCCAGCACCACCGGAGGAACATGGGACATGGGATTTCACACGGGACAATGCTCCTGGCCTGCCACATGCTGTAGCCCAAGGTCCATCCACGCTATGCCAAGGAGGAGGAGTCTCAGAGTCGCCAAGATGCCTTGGTTAGGATGGCGGGTTGCCAACTGGAGGAGCTGGAGCATCACCGCTGTTGGGGAGGGATGCAGAAGAATGCACATCCAACCCCCAGGCTGGGGACTTAACGTCCTCGCCCCCCTTTTCCTGGGGAAGTTCTGAAACAGAATCGCTTAGAAACTTGGAGGGAGCGTATATATATGTACAAATATATATATATATATGCCTGTAGTGCAGTGGGAATGGCTATTTCCCTCGGGAATGGCGGGAGGAAGGCTGCCACCACCGACTCCAAGCGACGCCTCCCGGGGATGCAAGGTAGGAGGGAAATACATTTACACTTTGTGAAAGCAAATCGGTGGCGTGCGATGAGAAAACACGCGCCTGCAATTAATCACTCGAGGAAAAGCTGGTCACGTCTCATCAAGTTGCTTTCGAAACACCGTCTCTTCCTGAAACAGGGATGGGGGAGGCGGGAGAAGTCCCGGCGCCCGGCGAGGGTAGACATGGCAGCCTGGCACTAGCCATCCATCACTGGAACTCCAACCCAGCACAGACCAGCCAGGGTGGACCTGACGTGACTTAAATTGTTGCTAAATCCATTTTTTTGTCTTCTTCACCTCCAGTTTGGTGCTGTGAGCATGCCCTGAGGGCCGTGCCACGGTGCCCAGCCCCCTTGATCTCTCCCCGTGCACCCAGGTGGCAATTTCCTGAGGACTCGGAGCCTACAGGAGCTTCATTGTAGGCTTTGCTGAGGAGCCTGACCACGGGGAAAGGCGGGTGGCATGCGAGGACATGTTGTGACACGAAACCAGGCTCCGGGACAGGATTATCATCCTCTTGTCAGAACTCAAACCACTTAATTACTTTGTACGGCGACGGAGAAGATGAGTTGTCCCTGCAGCGAGGGAGGATGAGGGTTTGCTCACGCAGTGGCCAGCGGCTCAAGGGGAGGTGGAAACCCTCAGGCGTGGTCCCAGGGATGGGGACAACCACCCTCTGGGTTCTCCCTGGCCACCACCTCGCTGCCTTTGAAGATGCCAACTGGCCAACGTAAGAGGAGAGGGCAGATTTTCTCCCCTGTTTTGCTCACAGAAGCGCCCTCACCCACTTCATAGCCCGGTGCAAAATTCATACGGGAGGTGCCTCCGTTTAATTACGAAATAAGAAGGGCTGGGTTTTAATTGCCTCCCTCTTTTCCGGGGCCAACCGAGTGCTTCCCGCGACGGGCGGCGGGCAGACGTCGGGTATTTTCCGAGATGCCAACTTGCACGTTGCGTGGTAAATATAAGCAAAACCCACCAACACCGGCCGCAGGATGATTACAGAGCAGCGGAACAAGGGAGACAGAAAATAAAATAAATTGAGGGCAAGGCCACTACCCACAATGGGCATTCTGTATTTTGCGTCTAAAAATACCGCGCTCAAAGAAGGAGGCTTTAACTTACCCTCTGACCAAAGCAAATAAAATCAGGTTGAGGCCACATTCAGCAGAGAGGTCAGGAATAGAATACGGACGGCTTTTTTTAGGATATTTATGTTTTATTTTAAATCCGACCTTTATTCACCCAGTTATCTGCAGCTGTTTATGGTGTATCTTTTTTTTTTTCTTTCCCTCTCCACAGAGCGAGGATATGCAGAGAGGACAGAAAGCCTGGTTTGTTGCTCAGATGTTTGGTGTTTTTTTTTTATATCTCAGATAAAGTGGCAGAAGGCACAGTTATTTCCTCGCGCCAGCAAAAGAAGAGCGACTGCGAGATAAGGTATAGGAACAGACCGAGCCTCCCAGCTACAGCCTCCCACATTCCAGATTACCCCCTTTTTAGAAGATGGGGCATTCAGATCTTCCCCCCCCCAAAAAAAAAATCCTTTAAAATAAAAAAATCAGTGTGGCTAGTGAAAAAAAACTGACTGAAAACTCATTTTTCCATTAAAAAAACAGTGTCCAGGAGAAAACGACCTCCCCAGCTTATTACAGCAGCTCTTAATTCTTTTCTGCTTCTCTGCAGTCGATCCATTTTTAGTGAAGCGCTTTGCTTGTCGCCATAAAGAAGCAGAAGGTCTTTCTATTTCAATTAATTTTATTTATTTATGCTTGTCAACCACACTTGTATACCAGCTGTCTCTGTTTGGGACCGTCTTTATTGGCTGCTGTCAAAGGACTCCGAGTAAGCAAAAGCCTAAAAAGTTGGACTCCAAATAAGTAAGAGCCTGAAAAGTTAAATAAGTGAGATTTATACGGCTGTACCTGCAGCCCAGCTCCACCTGGGGGGAAGAACTACGGAGTTGGCATTTATTTCCCTGCCCGTTCTGGCACCGCAGCGTGCAGTCGAGAAGCCAGAGGTGGAAAAGATGTGCCAGAAAAAGAGTTGAAAGTAAAAATAAAATTCTTTTTCAGTCCTCTCCCCTGGGAGACGCAACGACTGAAAAAATGGCATTAGCGTTGGCCAAAATATTTAGGAAGAGGCTGCACCTGGCAATAAAGAACATAAACACCTCCTGCTGAGGACTGGAAGACACTTAGTAACAAAAGTTTGCTGTTTGATATTAAATGTCACAGTTTATTGAAACATTGGTGTCCCTAAGGGTCTTAAGGGTCTTTTCCAACCTAAATGATTCTATGATGCTACCATCAACCTGTGTCCTGCTAACGGCCGTTCTACCTCTGCGATGTTGGCCACCGCTCAGGTGGAAGCTTCGTTGGATGGGAAGAGAGAGGACGGTGCCCAAATGCACGATGCCTAGCTCAGAACTGCTTTTTTTTTCCTCATGATTATCTCCTGAAAATGAGGTATCTGACCCAAATACCACCAGGGCTCATGGGAATGAGTCCAACCGCTTCTGTTGGGAGGAGAAGAGAGCAATGAAGAAGGCATCTGGGACCACAGAAATCAGAGTGGTCACCTCCTTGAGGGACCTTTCCTGCCAGAACCAGCATTTCCCACATAGGGCAAACGTCCTGATCCTCTTTCTCCTCTTTTTGTTTGTTTTTTTTTTAAAAAAAAGTGCATAATTCTCAGGATTTAGCTCAAAATCCTGCATGCAGAGGCGAATATCCTCACTCACCCCTGCACCACGGCCAAGTTCACGGGGACAAGAGACCCAGTGTCACCTCCCCGCGACACGCCAGGCCACCGCCAGTCCAGCCGATGAAGAGGAGGGCAGGGATCAAGAGGGATTTGGGGGAGAAGAAACAGAAATAATAGATATAATAAGTCCCTGAATGGGGTTTAGTTTGGATATTAGCATCGATTTATCACAGACTGCACAGCCACTTCACTCCCTTGTATTTATACTCCCTTAAATAGCCCTTTTATGTCCATTTTTATCCTGTTTCTAAGGGCAGACTGGAAGCTCTGTTTTAAAGGTGCCCATTAAGTATCAGAGCAATCAACCCCAAGCAGCCCGCTTCAGTGGAGCGCTTGATTATCTGTGCTCTAATTAACCTCTTCGCCTCCCCACGCGTTAGCAGGTAAACATATTTACACTCACGAGTAGGCACAAATCCACGTATTGCTGGACTCCAAACTCCTCAATTTTAGGGTTTTGTTCATTATTGCCTACTTGGGGGCCAGGATTTGGTATCCGTACACACCTGGCTTTCGCTGGAGCAGAGACCAACGAGTCAAATCCCCCTGAGCCACCGCTTGGAAATCAAAAGGTAAGAGCAAGCGTGATATTTCAGAGGTGAGGACTCTTCTCTGCTTAGCAGCATTGGCTCTTTAATTGAAACAGGCCAAGAAGACATCCCCATCCCCTCATCTTTCCACATAGGAGACCAGAGTTGACCCAGGTGGTTGAAAGGGCTACACACGGAGTTGAAATAAAACCAATAAGTAATAAAAAATAAGAAATAATATGGAATAACACGGAAATAATATGGAATATAGTCATATAGAATAAGAAATAAAAGCAGTTGAGTAATATTTGCTCTGCAAAAGAAGGATTGGGGGTTTTTTCATTCAGAAACTCCTGTTGAGTTGGACATGGACCACAGCAAACTGGGACGAGACCTGATAACCCATGGTTCACCAGGCCAGCTCCAGGCCAGACAGATTGGGGAAAAAAAAAACCTCCAAACCTCCAAAACTAGGACTTATGCTGATGAAGAGACACAAGCAGATGGGTTTTTGCAGATGTTGCTTGGAAAATAAGGATGCTGAAGCTTGCTACAACACCGTGGCTTTCTCTACGGGTGATAACCACCCGTCGCCACGGCTGATGGATCGTCATGGGCTGCGCTGACACGCACGAGTGGGAGGGAAAGAAAGATTCTGTGCCATGGCTGTGTCAAGTTGATTTAACTTTTCGAGCCATCTGTAACTGTGAAAACAAGACGCCGCATCCACCAGCGAAGCAGGCAGATGGTGGATTCAGGATGGCAAGTCTCCTGCAGGGATGCAGCAGCGTGCGGTGGCTTCCCTTTGAATCAGCTGTCCAAGAGCGGATCAAATGCCTTCAAAAAGCATAAGTCCCTGGCACCTGTGCATATACACACTTAGATTAGCAGGATAAATCCAAAATCCTGACTTCCTTGGCGTGAAGGGCTTGTCTGGACCCCTCTCTCAGCCTGGCTATCTGGCCGTGACTGCTTTCCCTAGCAGAGGGGACAACCCATCGTCCCTTAGTCCATCTCCTCCGTCATCACCGCAACTTCCATGGGCACAGCCTGGGTTTTTCCAACCAGCACTAGAGCCGGTCCTAGATAGGAAAATATCCCAAAATAAATTAATGAAATGTGTTGGCCAAGAGAAAGGCTTAGAATCATGGAATTGTCTAGGTTGGAAGGGACCTTTGAGATCGTCTAGTCCAACCATCAACCTAACCATCAACCACAGTCCAACCTAACCACCAACCATAGTCCGCCATCCAGCCCAACCATCAACCTAACCAACCATAAAAACCATCGCTAAACCAAACCACTTTGGCAACTCTATGTCATGGTGACCCTCTAAATGAAACCTCCCATGGGGATCCCCATCTTACAGCAGAGGCTCCACCACCAGCAGGCGTGGACCAGGCTGGCAGGGATGGGCGGCCGTGTTACCTCCTCCTGCTTGCTCCAACTGCTTACAAAAATGTCCTTCTTCAGCACAGAAGAAGCTGGACGCCTACCTAGCTGGCAGAGAAAGATGAGATTATTCAGCATCGCCGTTGAATAGCGAGAGGAGATGAAATAGGAAAAAGCCACCCCAAACTGGAGCGCGGATCCCACCAGTCAGCAGAAAGTTGAAAGGAACGAGGCACACGGAGAATATCCCTCAAATGGAGAGGAAAAAGGCAGCCAGAGAGCTTAGCGGGTTTCAAAGATCAAGGAGAAATCCCACCTGATCAGCTTAAAAACTCCCAAGGAACTAAATAACATAACTGCAAGCCCTGGGTCTGGAAACTTTGGTTTTGAAGATAAAAGAAAACAGCTGCGATCCAGCCATCATCGCGGGAGCTGGGGCATCACGGAAAACATCGAGTTTCACGAGCTTTGCAAGAAAACTCCTGGGGCTTGGCGAGGTTTGAGGGTGCCCGGAGGGGAGGAGGAGCAGACAGCGCTGCCGGGGCCGCGCGGGAGAGAGGGACCATCTGGCACAGAGGGATGTTGAGGGGAGGAAGCAGGGGAGGAGAGGAGCAGATGGGATGGGGGAGCTGAAAGGCAAACCCAAGGAGACGGCGTGTTTGGGTTTATTCTGCAGGAAGGGAGACGGCGGCGCCGGGGCGGGGGGGAAGGTGGTGGTTTAAGAGATGCTCGGGCCGGAGGGCAGCGGGGTGCTCACCCCCCTCCAGGGTGGACCAAAACCACGCAGGGAAAATACCCCACACGTCTGGATGGCATCCATACAAGTTACCATTTAAACCACTCCCAAATTTCCTTTTGGTGTATAGACGCTCAACCTCTCCTCTGCCCTTGCTTTACCCACACCAGGTCCGTGGGGGCAGCTCCTGGACCACACGTGGGAAGAAAACCCAACGTGAAGGGTACGTTCGGCCGTGGGGGGGGGGGGGGCTTCCCACACCCTCATCACCGGCACAGCTCACCCCGAAAAGCATTGCTTCCGAAGGTCTGGGAGCTGCTTTGGCTTCTCTTTCTGCTTTCCCAAGGAGCATCACGGCGGGGCAGCGCCTTGCAGACCCTTGGCATCACAGTGCGATGGGATCCACGCCCCGTGGAGGATGCTCCGGTGGTGTTAAGGACCGGGCAGGTTCTCACCCAGCACGGGACACCTCCGAGGCGCGGCGTTTCGTGCCTTGGCTGGCCGGAGGCCACGCTTGCAATCCCCAGCAAAAAAAAAAAAACCAACAAAAAACCCCCCAAAAAAACCCCAATTACATAAACTTAAATTCCTGGCATGACTAGGCTGCCTTGCAAACCCTGCTGCCCTGAAAGCTGAAACAATTAGTATACTGTTTATTCATAAGATTAAACCCAGTGAGGTGTGAAACAGCAGCTGTAGTGTCAAGCACAAGGCATTATTTCGCTGCCACAAAAGAGACACGAGCCTGGGCTCCCAGCCGGATCTCCAGCGATGCTTTTTCACTCACCTGGAATGAAGGAGCTCGCTGTCTTTTTGGGTTTTTTTTATTTATTATTATTATTTTCATTTTCTTTTTCCCAGACACACAGGGGTAAATCCTTGGCTTTAGGAAAGGAGCGGGGCCGTCCATCCTCCACAAAGCCTTCCACTGGCAATAGATTGGAGGAAATATTTCCCTTCTATAACCCCATTAAAACTCCCTCCTTATGCAACAAGATCATGACGGGACCGGTACGAGGGAAAGAATTATAATAAGAATTACATATGTAGAGTCTGTAGCTGGCAGGGCCCCAGTACAGCTGACAAAACTGTTGATTCTGGGCTGATCTGGTTATTTATATTCCCAGTACACACGGCAAACTCCCACTCCCCGGCAAGCCGGGTGGTACAGAGCTCTCCTTGCCTTCTCAGGTCACCGCTCGCGGGCCAACCCGTTGCTGTGTTTCACTCTTAATGGTGAGAATTATCTTCCCATAATGCTCAAGAATAAATCAAAAGGTCAAATGATACCGCCGCTATCAGTCATTTCTCAGCCTTCAGGTTAATGAAGCCAATTAGTTCAACTAACCTCATCTCCCATTCCCTGTAATCCACTCAGTTCCTCCCTGATTATGTTGAGGAGACTGATTCTTGACAGGATCCAACCCCCTGCCCCACAGAGAATCACAGAATGCTATGGGGTTGGAAGGGACCTCTGGAGATCATCTAGTCCAACCCCCTGCCAAAGCAAGGCCACCCACAGCAGGTCCCACAGGAACATGTCCAGGTGGGGTTTGAATGTCTCCAGAGAAGGAGACTCCACCACCTCTCTAGGCAGCCTCTGCCAGGGCTCTGCCACCCTCACAGGAAAGAAGTTCCTCCTCATGTTGAGATGGAACTTCTTATGGTCAAGTTTGTGCCCATTTCCTCTTGTCCTATCCCTGGAAAAAGAGATAGCACCACTGAAAAAAGACTGGCCTCATCTTCCCTACACTCACCCTTTAGGTATTTCAGAATCACAGAATGTTCACGGTTGGAAGGGACCTTTGAGATCATTGAGTCAAGAAGTGATCAGATCCCCCCTCAGCCTTCTCTTCTCCAGACTAAAAAGACCCAGGTTCCTCAGCCTTTCCTCATCAGAGAGATGCTCCAGGCCCCTCAGCATCTTTGTAGCCCTCTGCTGTCCCCTCTCCAGCAGTTCCCTGTCCTTAATCTTGCAGAAGGCAGCAAAAAGTGCCTTCCCAACTAATTTTGGGAAAAAACTTTGTTCTGATCCCATATCTCATAGGTGATTGACCCAGGTCATGGGTCAATATAGGAGCTGGGGGTGGGGGGGCAGAAATGATACCCAAAACCTTCTCTTCTTGGCCAGCACACCAGCATCTCCAGGAGAAGACATCATCACCCTGGTTGAACCAGCTTCTGTACACAACCACAGGGCGCCACTGGGCACCATTTCCAGCCACAGTCAGCCTCAGAAAAACAAAAAAAAACAAACAAAAAAAAAAAACCAAAAAAAAAACCAAAAGAGGAAAACAAACTCATAAACCAAACCCAGCAAATACCCGCTGATTGTGCACCGGGGGGAGAAAAGTCCTCCCTGACCCTCGCAGGCTGCTGGCTGGAGCCCAGCGTATCACAATCGATCGTAGTAACTGTCAAGCCAGATGATCGTAACGGTCTCTTCTGACCTCCAAAATCGATTAAATCTATTAGATAACAGCTGTTCCCATGCCAGGTGATGTCAAGGCAACATCACCGCCCCAGGTCATTTGGATGGCGAAGAAAATCACCTAAGGTCACCGTCCCTGCAGGAAGCTGCTCTCGGATGCTCGGCTGCCTGAAGGCAGATTTAAAAAAAAAAAAACATTTTCTCTTCCTCAGTTGGCACCGATGTGGTCTCAGAGCCCCAAGAAGTCTCCAAAATAGGTGTTTCCATCAGTTGCGTGCGCTAAAATGTACAGTTATCCCTGTATTCTCTTCGAGAATACCTTCTACATCCTTTGTAAAAAGACTAAAACGAAGCTCGGGATAAATTAGACTACCTGAAAAATATTCTTACTGGTGGGACATATTAATCTGTTCTGGATACAAAAAAGGTGGGGGCAGTTTTGTTAATCAAGTGCTTAAAAATAGGCTCAAACACGCAGGGTTGAGCTAAAACTCTATCTCAGCCCCTCTTACCAACATGGGTTTTAGCTGCAAGGAACAGGCTCGGAAAAGCAGCTTGAAAACCCGGCAGATTTTGGCTGGAAAACCAAAAGCTGGGGTTTTTTAACACTCGCACATCATTTTTAAGCCAGAATCTTTCCGGAGTTTGGCTGAAATGTCACGGGAAAACTCTGTCCTGCTGACCCCCCCCGAGCAAGGCTACGTTAAGTGATGCGACTGTGGTTATTTCGCTTGAAAACCGAAGAAATATCAAGCCTGCGCATCTCCGGGACATCAGTGGCCCCGGCAACACAAAAACTCCTTCTTTTCTTATCACATCGAGGGTAAGAAAAGGAGAGAGAGGGGCATCGGAGCCCGTTGTCCCCGCAGAGAGCTGCGGCTGCTGGCAGCCCAGGAGGCAGGGATGCGGGCACTGGGGCTGGACCAGCCTCCCACAGTCACTGCAGGGCTGCTGCTTTCCTTTCTGGGCAACAGGGCACTTCCAATCATCTTTTTTATTCATCATTTCATGAGCCTGTTTGTTTTTATGGTTTTTGTGGGGTTTTTTTGCATGGAAATACCTGCTTGTTGCTCGCCGTGCCTTAATAAACCCCTATAAAACCTTTAGCTGTCCAACACGGGAAAGGCAGCAATCCCGGGTGACAGAAATCACACCTACCACGAATAATCAACCTTAATAATCCCCACACTTCATCAACGGATATTAATTTGTATATAAATAGATCTTCAGGCAAAAAAAAAAAAAAAACAAACCCCAAAAAAACCCCACCAAACCCTAAGGGCCCGCGCTGTTTATACAAAAAAAAAAAAATCAACGTGATTTTTTTCCTCTCTGCAGAGACACGTGCTCACAAAAACCAGGCACAATTATTTTTCACCAGGTCCAAATGAGGTGACGAGATGAAACGGTGCCGGCTGACTTGCACGGCACAAACATTTTATCCCTCTTTTTCCACTCAAATCAATCGCAGGCTGCGACGTTACACAATTTCTTTTTTTTTTTTTTTTTTTTTTTTTTTTTTAAATTTTTTCTTTCTTTTCTTGCTTGGATCCTTTAAGCACAGTTTTGGCTCCGCGGCCTCGCAGGAGGAAATCTGCGAGCTGAAGAATTTGAAGCTATTTCAGCTCTTTCTTTGCTCCAAGAAGCCATCTGCCTCCCAGGCATCATCCCAGTCTACGCCCGGTAGGAAACCAGTTTGGTCGCTGGCCGTGTATCTGGATCCACGCGGAGAGGTGTTTGGTCAAATGGTTTTCATGTTTACACCAACAGGCAGCCAGAATTATGCTTCTCTCTCCAGCAGAGCGGGTCTGGCTTTCGATTAGGGTATTTTTTAATCAGGTCACTCATTAGCATTTCCTCAGGTATCTGCCACCTGCGGCTTTGGTCTCAAAACCACCGAAGCCACGCTGAATTTAAAGCCTTTCCCAAATGCTCCCAAGAGCTCACCCCTCCTCATCCCCACAGGAGATCTTTGAGAAGGCGAAACCTCCCTGAAATTCTGCCTCTTTTCTGGAAGAAGTGAGTACGAAGAGTTTTCTCACCCTGCAGGCTTCGCAGCTCCTTTAAGTTCCTGCGATCCCTCAACCTTCGCCGCCAAAAAGATGCTGGAAAGGTCTGTGACCCGCGTCCCTCCTCTGCTTTGCCCGTAGGTACCGGGTACCATCGTTCAACCCCCAAATTTTCAGGCGTGCTCCTTTGTGTTTCCTCCAACGCCGACTCCAAAAGGGTTCCTGGCTCCTCTGCACCCCTCTTTTGGGATGCCCCGAAGGGGGTGATGCTCAGAGCATCGTGTGCTGGGGGCATCACCTCCCACCCCAGTGAGCTTCATCCTGTTCCTCTTTCTGGCCAAGATGAAGGCTCGTTACAGGGAAATATATACATATATATATATATATACACACACACTATAGATATATATCTTCACCAGCTAGGCTGCCTTGGTGTTTGCTAGAGATCCCACACCGGCTGCCAACCCCACGCTCGTGCCCCCAACCCCTGGTCCCACTGCAGTCCTCACTCTCAGACCCCTCTATGCACAGAAAAGAGTCCCTCACCCTGGAAATAATTAGAAATGGATGTTAACGAGCGCACAGGACAGACGGCACTGCTCACACGCGGGGCACAGCCAAGGGTGCCGACCGGCAACCTCCTTACACACAACCAGCCTTTTGCATTCTTTTCCTACCCTCGTTCCCCCCCAAAACACCTTGATCCCTGCCTTTGTTTCCTCCTCTACCTCCCGGAATAAGCCTTGTGCAATCCTAAAATGCTCTTCCCACCCTGCGTCCCATACCCTCAGGCAGCGACACCCTCCCCAGTCATAGAATGGTTTGGGTTGGAAGGGACCTTCAAGACCATCCAGTTCCAATCCCCTGCCCTGGGCAGGGACATCTCCCACCAGACCAGGTTGCTCAAAGCCACCTCCAACCTGGCCTTGAACCTTTCCAGGCAGCCACAGCTTCTCTGGGCAACCTGGTCCAGGGTCTCACCACCCTCACAGAGCAACCTTTCAGAGCAAGGCATCCACTACTTCTTTTCCCTGCCTGCTCTCCTTCCCATGGGAAAAAAAAAAAAAAACTGGGAGAAAGGACCAAAGGGAGCTGCTGTGCTCTGCAACGTGTCTGGACAAGACAGAAATCAGCCCTCGCGGGCATATCATGGAAAAAAAAAACCCACCACACAGAGGGAGCCTCTGGTTTCTCTTCCTTCCAACCTCATAAGGAAATTGCCCTGTCTTGCCCTGCTCGTCCCCCCACAGGGTTGGACACCTCCCAAGCACCTGCAGGGAGCGTTTGAAAAACCCAACGTGGAAACCCCACGAGCCTTCAGAAAAGGTCCCTGCAGGTGTCCTCAGTATCAACGTGTTAATGCACGGGGCTGGAGGAAGAGGCATCTCTTTGATGCTCCAAGATCTGCAGCTCCAAGGCAAGCTGAACTACCGAGGAGTTCTGCTCCCGTGTCCCTGAAACCCCTGCCCTCCCCACCCAGAGAAACATCAGAAAACCACATTTATTTCACCTTTCCCTTCCTTTCACCTTCCCTTCCTTTCACATTACCTCCCTGCTTCAGATGTATATATATATTTTTTTTTATTAAACCTGAAATCACCTAGAGCAGACAACGCCAGGAACGGAGGATTTTACACGGAGGGGTTCCAAGGCTCCAACCACGAGGTCACCCTGGGACAGCAGGTCAACCCAAGGCTGGGTTCACCCCCAAACCCCACAACCCTGCACCCGTAAATACTTGTGCCTAAGTACAAGCGGGAGATTTCCCCCAGAGCCCGACTTTCGGTTGAAAAAAGAACGCTACAGAACACCAAATTGAACTTATAATGCAACAGGAGAGGGAAGCATTTGAATTTGAGTGGGATTTAGTAAGAGAAGCATAAGTGCTGGCATCGCACAACATGTTCCGCGCAGTATAAAGGTCCAACTGAGCCTTTCTCTACAGCTGATTTTATCAAGAAAGGAAGAAAAAAAAAAAAAGAAAAGAAAAGAAAAGAAAGCAGCAAGAACATAAAAGCCTGTGTGAGTCTTATCAACAGCCTGGGGAGGATCCATCCCTGCAGCAACCTCTCTGTGCTCTCTCTTCCTCAGCCCTGCTTCCACCTCCCTCGTAGCCCAAGAACCCCTTCTTACCATAATTAACAATTTTAATGGAGGGCTTGTTTCAAGCCAATCACATCGGCCCATTCTAGGCGGTTTCACGAAATTGCATTTACAATTCCAGTGAGCTACGCCTGGAAACAAAAGATATACCAAGGGGAAAGGTTATTTGGGAGGGAGGTGTCAAAATAATCAAGAGCTTTGATTATTAGTGACGCGTTCGAAATACAGCCTGAAGTCCCAACAGTGGTGTCGGGAAAGCCTTCATTGAGAGGAGTAAAAGCCTCTCTCACCGCATCCAAGGTTTTTGGCTGTCACCTCTGACCCGAGGTAGAAATGATGTTTTCAGCCCCCGTGGCTCAAAAAATATTTATCAGGACGCTTTTTGTTTTGACTACGGGCTTCAGCAGGGAATCATCCACACCGTGAACTAGAGAGCACCTCCACGAAGGTCTGGGAGGAGGAAGGACCTGGAAGGAGGACCTCTGAGGACAAGTGTCGGCTGCCACCGACAGAGCGGTGGCAGCAAAGCGGTTTGAACTTCTGTGTCACTACGAGCAGCATCCACCCGGGTGGCCAATTAACACCTCCGGTGATTGCAATGACATGGACATCTGGCTGCAGAGAACAACACGCGCCGAGTCCAACTGCTGCTGTCTGGAGAGCTTTCCCTCTGGTTCAGATCTCAGGGTTGTTTTTTTTCCAGAAGTCTTCCACCCCAGCACCCTACGGGCTTTGCCACGCTATCCAGACCTTCTCCTGGACCCATCATCCACCTGTGGCACCAGAAATCGTGCTCCTCTTTTGGAAATCTCCCCTTTCCTTCCTGACAGTGCACAGACTGACCCTTCTACTGCAGACCTCTGCCTCTCTACCCATGGGCAGGTGGGTGTTCAGCCACCCCCAGGAAAGCCAGGCTCCACCAGGCGGAACGGTGGTTTGGGAAGACAAACACCATCACTCCCAACGTGTCCCCCCCCCCTCTTCCTTCTTCTTTCCCAGCTTAATCTCAGCACAAAGCCACATGGCATGGAATGTACTTGTGGTCAGTTGGGGTCAGCTATTCCGGCTGTGACCTCTCCCAAACCCTTGTGCCCCCCAGCCCATCGCAGGGAGGAGCAGAAAAGGCCTCATGAGCTCAGCAACAACAAAACCCACCATCGCACTGTCACACCATTCCCATCCCAGATCCAAAAGGCAGCCCTGCACTGTTAACTCCGTCCCAGCAGAAACATCACACGGGCAGGACGTCACATTTTCAAACAAGCTCCTTTGTGTTTTGCCAGAGAATTTTCACTTGTGACTTCATAGAATGGTTTGGGTTGGAAGGGACCTTAAAGACCATCCAGTTTCACTGAATTTCACTGAATTTTTAGAGTTGGAAGGGACCATAGAGATCATCTAGCCCAACTCCCCTGCTGAAGCAGGATTGCCTAGAGCTTGTCAGAGCACGTTACTCAGGACTGCATCCAGGCGGGTCTTGAAGATCTCCAAAGAAGGGGACTCCACAACCTCCCTGGGCAGCCTGTTCCAGGGCTCTGGCACCCTCACCGTGAAGAAATTTTTCCTCATATTTGAGTGGAACCTCTTATGTTCCAACTTGTGCCCGTTGCCCCTCGTCCTCTCACTGGGAGCCACTGAAAAGAGTCTGGCTCCCTCCTCCTTCAACCCTCCCTTGAGATACTTGTCAGCATTAATAAGGTCTCCCCTGCCACGGGCAGGGACATCTTCAACTAGACCAGGTTGCTCAAAGCCCCATCCAATGTGGCCTTGAACCCCTCCAGGGATGGGGCAGCCACAGCTTCTCGGGGCAACCTGGGCCAGGCTCTCACCACCCTCACACCAAAGAGATATACCCAAAATCTCCCCTCTTTCAGTTGGAAGCCATTACCCTTCATCCTAGGGCTCCCCTCCCTGATCCAGAGTCCCTCCCCATCTCTCCTGGAGCCCCTTGAGGGACTGGAAGGGGCTCTAAGGTCTCCCCGGAACTTTCTCTTCTCCAGGCCGGAGAACCCCAACTCACTCAGCCTGTCCTCACAGCAGAGGGGGCTCCATCCATGGATCATCTCCGTGGCCTCCTCTGGGTGAATCCAAACACCCAGGACAACCAGGAATGGGTTTGGATTCCGGGGGGTGGTGGTGGTGGTGGGGTGATGGCGGGGAGGGGTGGGGTGGGGTGTCTCGGAGGCCCCACAGGCCCAACGCACCCCCCTCCCTCACAGCCCGCCCTCCCGCCCACTGCCCCCCTCAGGCCCCGCCCACCCCCTTCAGGCCCCGCCCAGGAACCGGCTCCGCCGCCCAATGGCGAGGCGGCGAGATGGGGAGGGGGCGGGGCTACTGAGGTCCCGCCTCCCCCCTCCCGCCCCGCCGCCCTCCGCCGCCGCCGCCGCCGCCGCCGCCCGCGGCCGCCGCCGAGGGACCGCCATGGGACAAAAGGCGCGCTGAGCAGCGCGGCCCCCGCGCCCAGGCCGCGCCCGCCACGCTCCCTCCCCGCCGCGGCTATGGCGGCTCCGCACCGCTAGGCCCGGCCCGGCCCGGCTCGGCCCGGCACCGCCCTCCCCCCGCCATGCCGAGCGGCAGCACCGCCGCCGCGGCGGCCTCCCCCGCCGCCGAGCCCGCCGAGCCGCCGCGCCTCCTTCCCCCCTCCTTCCGCCGCCACCACTCCCCCCCACCCCCCCACCCGCCGTTGCTCCTGCTCCAGCAGCGCCTCGCCGGCCTCGGCCTCCGCGACCGGGCGGCCCGGCGGCAAGCCCGCAGGCGGCGGGCGGGCTTGGCGCCGCTGCCCGACCCCCCCGGAGAGCCGGGGCCTGGCGGGGCGGAGGAGGAGGAGGAGGAGGAGGAGGAAGAGGAGGCGGCGGGGGACGAGGGAGACCTGGAGGAGGAGGAGGAGGAGCTGCTGGCGGGGGAGGACGAGGAGGAGGAGGAGGACCCGGCCGCGCTGCTGCTTCTCTCCTCGTCCTCCTCGCCCTCCCAGCCGCTGCCGCTGCTGCCGGGGCTGGGCTCCGTCCTGCTCTCGCCTTCCTTCGATGCTCAGGAGGCGGCGGCAGCGGCGGCGGCGGGGCCGCTCTGCGGGGCGGACGATCCTCAGGGCATGATGGCGGCGATGCTGTCCCAGGCCTGCGGCGGCGGCGGCGGCGGCGGGGGAGGGGGGGTGGCGGCGGCGGGCCTCAACGGCGAGCAGGCGGCGCTGCTCCGCCGAAAGAGCGTCAACACCACCGAGTGTGTGCCGGTGCCCAGCTCCGAGCATGTGGCCGAGATCGTGGGGCGGCAGGGTGAGTTGGGGCGGGGGGGGGGGACGGGGAACGGGGACACACCGGGGAGAGGGACCGGGGCGGGGGGGGAAAGGAGGCAACCCCGGGAGAAGGGGCGGCCCGGGCCTACCCGGGGGTCGGCGGTGGGCCACAGCCGGCACAGCCCGCTCGGAGCCGGCGGGAGGACCCGCTTCGTGGCCCCCAGGGGCTTGCCTCCCCCCCCCCCTCCCTCTGTGGGGGACGGGCCGCCGGCGGGGCCCTCGGTGAAGCGTCTGGCCCTGCCCGGGGTGGGGGCCTGTGGGCCCCGGTGGGAGGACCTGACCCCCTCCCGGTGAGGCTCCGGGCCCCGGTGGAGGGCCTGGCCCCGTCCTGGGGGATGGGGGGCCCCGGTGGAGGGCCTGGCCCTGCCTGGAGTGGGGACCCCGGCCCTCGGTGGAGGCTTCTGGGCCCCGCTGAAGGGCCTGGCCCCGTCCCGGTGGGGCTCCGGCCCCCGGTGGAGGGGCCTGGCCCCATCCCGGGGAGGTGGGGGGCCCCTGTGGAGGGCCTGATGCCCTCCCGGTGGGGCTCCGGGCCCCGGTGGGGGGCCAGGCCCCGTCCCGGGGAGGTGGGGGGACCTGGCCCTACCTGGAGTGGGGACCCCGGCCCCCGGTGAAGGGCCTGGCCCCATCCCGGGGAGGGGGACCCCGGCCCCCGGTGGAGGGTCCCGTGAGGTGAGGTGAGGGGCCTGGCCCTGCCCAGGGTTTGGGGCCCGTGGGCCCTGTCCAGGTCGGTGTTGGCAGAGGGTTTGTTCTTCGGTGCCACCGGGGCTGTGGCCTTCAGCAAGAAGCTGCTTTTTCACCGCAGGAGCTTCGTCCTGTGTTTGGACAAAGATTTATTTTTTTTTTTTGAGAGGGGGGGTGAACGAAGGACCTTAAATCGCTGGTTTTGCAGAGCAGGGCGTGGGCCGAGGCTGTTCCCGGCGCTGGCGGAGACCAAAGTGGGACCTCGGGAGGCAGCGAGGTGGTGGCAAGGAGCCACCCGCGTGTGGGTCCTCTCCTGCGTGGAAAGCCCTTGTCTTTCTTTCTGCTGGGGCTGTGGCTTCCTGCTGGTGGCTATCGCTCCGCGCTCGGCGGGTCCCTCTTAACGCCGCCGTTAGGATAAGGTCATCTGGGTGATGTCACGTTCGGCGTTGGCCTTTCATGTGGTCGGGTGGGGAGCGGTGCTTGGAGGAGTTGGAAGGATGACATTTCTCCCCAGCTTTCTGGCGGCCAAGCTCATTTTGAAAAGGTTTTGGTTTGGGTTGGGTTTTTTTTTTATTATTATTATTAATTATTTTTTCGCCTG
>QJSC01026731.1:794539-808977 GCA_003697955.1 Calidris pygmaea | reverse complement strand
TTTTTTTTTTTTTTTTTTTTTAGTATGGAAGAAATAGTAACGTGGGTCTAAAGCAACGGTGGTGCTAAAGAAACGTCCGCTGAGCACTGGTGCTCGGGTGGACTTTTTGTTTTCTTTTCCTCCGTTTATTTTAGGCTTTTAGCAGTCGAGGGTGGTTTATTTTTGCTGGGTGTGTCAAAGAGAGAGCCCCAGCCCGTGCTGCGGAAATTGGCAGGTACCTTCCTCTGATGCAGACGAGTCCGTTCCCTTCAGAAGCAGAAAATATCTTTTTCCAAGAAATGATGTTTTGAACCTCTTTAAGGCTTTGCTGGTGTGTCATTGGGGATGGCGGACGGCGGGGGGGCGAGGGGGAGACGGAAAACAGAACTGAAAACGTTTATTGCTCCAGTCCCTTTAAAAGAGAAATACAAACTATTGGGCTTCGAGGACCGATTAAAGCTCCGGTGTTTATTCTCCAGCAGATGAGGCTTGTTCTCTGTAGTATATTTCTCAGCGCTTTTGAGTGGCTTAAAAACGAGATAATGGAGCTGGCATAAAAATAGGATCGTTGTTCCTGAAGAGTTCATTTGCTGCTTCGGCTTTTATTTCTTATCTGATGTCCCACTGTTTGGCTTGTGATAAAATATTTAGCCTCGGCGGGGAGGGATCGCAGCATAAAAAGAATTCGGGCTGCAAAAGAGGAAGGAGCTGGAGTGGAGGGAGAGCTTAAAAAAAAAAAAAAAAGCTTATTTGCATGAAAGCTTTGAGTAAAGAGGCCCCTTAAATTCTTATTCAGGGGAGACTTATGCTTAGAAGACCCACTGATGTAAGTTGTGTTAGTTCCACTAAAATATTTGGGAAATTTCTTGGAAACACTAGCCCTTGCATCTCCTTTTATGGCCCAGAGGTTCTTGCTCTCTCTCATCCACCTGCTTTGCCCACGGGGCTGTGCTCTGGCCCGGCAAAGTCTCCTTGGCTTGGGCGTGGAAAATCAAAAAATATTGCATATTCTTTTCCAAATCCACTTCAGAACCAGCTGGTTGCGTTATCCTGAACGAATTCAGCTTAAGTTTTATGCCAGGCTCCTCTGTGCATTAATACTTGAATATCTAATTATGCCGTTGGAATGTGACTTCTTGATGGATTTTTCACAAAAGATTTCGGTTTATATTTTTTCCGGTGCCGTCTTCTTGAAGGTATAAAAAGAACTGGAAATGTCTGCGAGCCTGAAAAACGTCGCCTCTGAAATACCAGGAATGCTGAGTTTGAGCTGGGGCTTTGCTGGAGGCCTGGCTGCTGTGTCTGAAAGCGTGTTTATTGGAAATCCTTACTGAAAGAGGCACGATAACCGGAATTCCACGGTGGTTTTTTTTATCCAAATTTAATTTTTTTGCATGGTGTAAGAGAATTTCAAGACACTTTAGGAACGCAAAGGGACTCCTGATTCCTAAGAGAGTTGTAAACAAGTGAAAACCTCACGGTGTTTGCACTTTATTTTTTTTTTTTTGCCCAATTACGTGCGAGTTTCAGAAATAAATACAGCACTTGAGGCAGTGAAGTGGTGCTCCCATGGCCCTGCTCCGGCTCGCTGGGTTGTGGGTTCCCACCTGGGTCTCTAGAAGGTGTGGAGGTGCCCGAAATGTTCCCTTGTGGTCGATGGTTTTTCTCCTGAAGCTCCCTTGGAGGCTGCTGGGCTACTGTGACAGCAGTTAAACGTGCTGGAAAAAGCTTAAGATTTTCTTTTAAGGAATAGTAGATATTCCTTCTTTAAAAAAAAAAAAAGAAATCCTGTAGTATTTCTGAAACCTGCCAATTTTTTGTTCTTTTTGTTGTTGTTTTTTTTTTAAAATATTCTCAGCCTTTTCTTATTNAAAAAAATGAAGCTGACAGACGCTGCTTGGGCTAGCGTCATGTAATTCTTTGTAGCCTTTGAAGTGGAAGAATCTCAAAGGTGGACAACAAAGGAAAAGATATTTGTATCCTTTTATTCTTGTTAAGGCATGTGACTGGGAGCCAGGAAAACTAGATTCCATTCGTGGCAGCGCGCAGGCTTCCTGTACGAATTTGAAACTAGCTGTTGAATCCAACCTTCCGTAAGTTGGCCGGTCATCGTGCTGGTCAGACAAACCACCTCCTTCGCTGGTGGTAAATTCCATGGCAATTCTGGTGGGCCTTGAGAAGGAGGTGACAAGTTTAACTTGGAGTCTTTTAGTGACGTGGTTTAGTGATGGGTTGTTTTTTTTTTTAATCAGTGTTAGGTTGATGGTTGGACTAGATGATCTCAAACTTAAACAATTCTATGATTCTTCAGTGCCCACTGCTACTTTCTTTACATGAAAAAATAATACAGGTTTAAGCTCTTTTGAATCATGCAAAAAGAGGGGTGGTGTCTGAAGACACCAACAGAAAACCCAAAAGATGCTGGAAAGGGGACAAAAGTCTGTCCTATAGAGAGAGACGCTTCATCCTTGAGTGTATTTAAGGATCTTCAGCTAATAATTGTTGGAATATATTCGCTAATTCATTCCAGCATTGTGACTCTCCAAGTAATGTGATTTTTTTTTTTTTTCTTCCAAGTGTTTATATCCTTGATAAAGCTGACAATAGGGAGGGTCTTTTTTTCCTCACTGAAGTTGGAGCTACTTGACTCTAAAGCCTGATGCTTCTCTTTCTTGGGTCAGAATAGTTGGGATGAAGTCGAAATGGGCAGGGCAGTCTCCAAACCCCAGATGAGTAAGAGGAGGAGGCATGATATCATCCCATTTCACTGATGAAATCGATAATGACAAATCTGCTTTGCATGAGACAGCCTTGCAACTAAAATAACATTTTTATGCATATTTTATGATCTTGGACCCCTTTTTTGCTCTTTGCTTTTGAATGCGGGCTCTTGAGCAAATTATTACTTTGCTTAAGCAAACAAGTCCTGTGACTTGAAACAAAAAAAAATATATATATATATAATTCTGATAAGCTGGTAGCTGATAAATTATCTAGCACAGCCAAAATAAAAGAAATAAAAACAATAGCTAGCGCTCTCGGGGAGTGAAAACAGGGCTAAAACAATCCTGGGGCAAATCCTTGTGTGTTAACTGAGGACGTAGATGTCCTGTGGCAGGGCTGTGAAGATGATGAGGGGACTAGGACATCTCTCTTAGGGACTTGGGTCTTTTTAGTCTGGAGAAGACTGAGGGGGGATCTGATCAACACCTGTAGATACTTAAAAGGTGGGAGTCAGGAGGATGGGACCATTAATAATATTACTGATAATACTTGGTAGCCTCGACTGGTTATTAATTGCTGAAGGAGTCAGGAAAAGCATAGCTAACCGGTCTGAATTGCATATTGGGTTTTTTTTTTTTAACTAGATTTCTCAAGCATAAGTTTAACTTGCATGCCTGAAGTCATCACTGATCTCTATCAGTAGATTGCCACAGACAACCAGGGTTCACCAACTTCTTTTAGATGAAAGCTGAAAAAGCAGTTACACTTGAGCTATTTTTTTTTTGCCTTTTCTACAACAAGCAGGTTATTAAATACTATATTAAATGGCTTGTTCTCAGGAGGGAAAGAAAACTCGAGCTATTTGTTGAAATCCAATGTAAAAGCTTTTTTTTTTCTTTTCCCTGAGACGTTGAAGTCTGGTCGCTTTTAGAGCCTGGAACTCCAGGAACTGAACCACGTGAGCAGCCCAAATAAAAAAAAAAAAAAAAAAAAAATCTCTGCTGAAGTTTCAGCGAGCCCTAACGCTCCGGGCGCTGGGTAACAAATATCATTTGGGTTTGTCATCCCCGCTACGCGAAAGCCCCGACTCGAGTTGCGAAGCGTGTCGGAAGGGTGCAGGTTTTCTCCAGCTGGGATCATAAATCCTCGGTGGCAAATACTGCCCTTGTCCGCTTTGTTGGGCGGGAAGATAGGAATTTAAGGTATGAATTCACCACAAGTGAATACCTGCGTAAGATCCAGCTTTGGATGAAGCTGAAATTAAAATAATAAAAATATTCTGACGTAAATTGCCAATTTCTACCCCTCCCGTCCTTTTATTTTTCATGTAAAATCGCCGTGTTCTAAAAGAATGTTTTTTTTTTTTAATTTATAACATAAGCATAGGATAGAAATCCTGATTAATGTGCTTCCGAACCGCGCTGGATTAACCTGTGGCATGAGAAAATGGAGATGGATTTTTGTTTGAGATGGTTAGTAAAGCCAGATGTTGTGCTTTCCCCTGTCTCAGCCCCCGTTACCCTCTCTCCTGGTGCGCTGTGGTCTGAATATCTGGAAGAGAAACTGTTCTGAAACGAAGCGTTGGGTATCTCAAAGAGCTTAAATTTGGTTTTGATGCCAATTTGATTGCCCCAGAGGGCCGGTTCCTCGTGGCAGGCAAAAACAGGGTTGAGAACTTGCTGTAACCAAAAAAAAAAAAAGGCTGCTGAACACTAGAAGATTTTTATTTAATCAAAAGAAAAGGCCAAAAAGCTCTAAATCAAGCAGATGTTTTCTACTTCTGTTACTCCTTAAGAATGTCTTCCTTTTTTTCTTTCAGGTATTCCTTTATGAGATCTTGCCAGCATCCGAGATCTCGGTTTCCTTCGTGGTGTGAGGCAGTAGCTCTGTGGTCTGCACCAACTTCTCTGCCGCTCCTCTGAACAAAGACACAGCATCCCTTAATTTTTACCTGCTGGTTCATCTTACACTTGACAATAGACTTTGCAATTCTGTTCAAAAAACACATTTTCTTTTGAGAAATTGGTGCAGGTGAAGATCGGCGTGGGTTTTTGCCATCTTTTTACTGGCCCTCGTGGCAAGGGGATGCTGGCCTCTTTTAATCCCCTGGGTTTCCCAGCCCTGTTGCTCCCACCAATCTCTTTCATTCCCTAGATCAATGTTCTTAACGAAAGCGACTTTTCCTTCTTGTAGTTATTTTATTTGTTGGACCCGCTCCCTCTCTTACAACTATGGCTTTTTCTTCTGCTTTGTCTTTCTAATTTTGCTCGGCAGCTGCTGCCTCAGTCCTGGTGCTGCAGTGGTGCAAGGAATTAATAACACAAGTTTGCTGCCCTCGGGCTCTTTAGCTGCATGTAACTTATTTATTGGGTTGCCATCTGTCTTGGGAGTTGGAGTCTTCCTCTGCCTGATGTGATGGATTGTCCCAGCCCGACATATAGAAGGAAACAGTGTGCAGTCTGACTGCTTCGTTGATAGATAAATCAATCGATGGATAAATTGATACATACCTAAGGAATCTTTAATGAAGAGTTTGTACACGGTTCTTGAACCAGGGCTTTTGTTTTCCAGAAGAGGGAAATGTCCCTGGGAGTTTGTGAGCAGCCTTCCCTTGGGGAGCTTTCTCAGCATCATCAGGGACTCTTAAAGATTCTCTCTTTTCCCATCCGTTAGCTTGGCACCAGTAGGACCAAACAAAGTCCTGTGGCCTGGCCCAGGTGAGCGGTTGACCATGATTTATAGAATCATAGAATGATTTAGGTTGGAAAGGACCTTAAAGACCATCTAGTTCCAACCCTTCCGCCATGGGCAGTGACACGTCCCACCAGACCAGGTTGCTCCAAGCCCCCTCCAACCTGCCCTTGAACCCCTCCAGGGATGGGGCAGCCACAGCTTCTCGGGGCAACCTGGGCCAGGCTCTCACCACCCTCACAAGGAAGAATTTCTTCCCCAGATCTCATCTCCATCTCCCCTCTTTCAGTGTCAAACCCTTCCCCCTCGTCCTGTGGCGTCCCTCCCCAGCTCTCCTGGAGCCCCTTGAGGGACTGGAAGGGGCTCTAAGGTCTCCCCAGAGCCTTCTCCAGGCTGAACCCCCCTAACTCTCTCAGCCTGTCCCCACAGCAGAGGGGCTCCATCCATGGATCATCTCCGTGGCCTCCTCTGGCCCTGTTTCAACAGTGTTGCAAAAGGACCTCCTGATGTCCAGTTACATGGTCTCCTGTTGCGTTTCCTCTTGCTCTGCTCGAGTTTGCACCTTGTGCCTGGTGCTAAGGGCTTGAATGTTTCCTTCTAAAGTCATCGTGTCCCCTCTTTGCCATGGGCCACCTCAATAGAGAAGATCTCTTGACTTCTCTTCGGACTCATTTTTTCCTGTTAGAAGGAGCTCTGTTGTGGTCTCCTGGGTGTTGGTCTGATGTGTTTGGATCCTCTAGAGATGTTCGTACAGATTTATTCTTGCTCCCTGGTGAATCTTTCCTCATTTCTCACCAACGGGGACCTGCCGGAGGGAGCGGTTCCCCTCGGGGAAGGAGCTTTGCAGCCAAGCAGAGCACCTGGACCTCTGCACCCTTCTGCAGTTCCAGCCGGATGATGACAAGTAGGAAAGTCCCGTATCATCTTAGCAACGCAAAGCGAGAGAAGCGGTCGGTTGTTCCTCAGGAGTGGGTAAGGGGGAGGGAATTACAATGGGAGCGGTCTCGGACCCTATATATAGCGTAGAGTCATATTGAAATGTTCCACAGGCGGGCACAGGGGTTTGCTAACTAAAAGCCTTTGATTGCAGTGGGAAGTTAATGAGGGGGTCAGGAGGCAGGGAAAAAAATATCTTGGGTAGAAAATGCTATAATTGTTTATTTTGCTTGAAAGACTCCTATGTCATCTTTCCTTCTCTTGGAATAACTTTGTCGGAGTGGCTGTCAGTTGAGTTTTTCTTTCTCCTCCAAGCTCCTTGGTAATTTCCCCACTTGCTTATTGTGGTGTCGTTAGAGTTTGACGTGAGAAGATGGTTATTATCCGTAGGCAGCACTTCTGAGGGACAGACCTTGTCTGAAACCATTAATGCAGCCACACTCCAGAACTTTGTGCCCAGATTTTGGGTTGTGATGGGATTGGTGTCACATTTTGGGATCCGAAATTTGAGAAGCAGCTCTGCTTGGTGGGTTCTCACTAGGAAACATCTCTACTGTGAGAAATGGAAGATTTCATCTAAAATAGACAACCTGATGAAGGGCAGGAGCACACAAAAGTGGTTGGGTGGCCTGGGGGAAAAGCCTTTGCCCAGGGACATAAATCTCACAACTCTGTGTGTTTCATGTGGCCATCTCCAAGGAACTGCGGCTTGGGTACCACCAGGGAGGAGATGGCTTTGGTTTGTTGGTTTTGATGTCCCCTCTCCAGCAGTTCCCTGTCCTTCTTGAACTGGAGCACTGTGTCCAGTTCTGGCCTCCCCAGTTCAAAAAGGTCAGGGAACTGCTGGAGAGGGGACAGCGAAGGGCTACAAAGATGATGAGGGGCCTGGAGCATCTCTCTGCTGAGGAAAGGCTGAGGGACTTCTTGGGTCTTTTGAGTCTGGAGAAGAGAAGACTGAGGGGGAATCTGGTCAAGGCCTATAAATACTTCAAGGGCGGGTGTCAGGAGGATGGGGCCAGGCTTTTTTCAGTGGTGCCCAGGGACAGGACAAGAGGGAATGGGCACAAACTTGAACACCAGAAGTTCTATCTCAACATGAGGAAGAACTTCTTTCCTGTGAGGGTGGCAGAGCCCTGGAAAAGGCTGCCCAGAGAGGTGGTGGAGTCTCCTTCTCTGGAGACATTCAAACCACGCCTGGACACGTTCCTGTGGGACCTGCTCTGGGTAGACCTGCTTTGGCAGGAGGGTTGGAGGAGATGATCTCCAGAGGTCCCTTCCAACCCCATATTCTGTGATGAAGAAAACAGCTGTCGTTTAAACTCTGCATTCATCCATGTCCCCATTTAAGCTGTTGGCCTGCTCTCCTCCTCTTTGGGGACTGTCATCTCTTGCCGGAGTCATAGTCGTTAGCTCTCTGGCATGTATCATCCGTAGTTGTCACATGGGAGCCCTAATCTTACTGGCTAATTAACCCAAATAGTGATCAGACTATTGTCTGGGCTACAGAATGCTAATGGGGAGCTGGTAAAGCTGGTGGTGGTTGGTCTGGTCCTACTGGGAGGATGGATGATGTGTGGCGAGGCACCTTAATCTTCCTCTGGGTGTAGAGAAGGTTGCATAGAAGTAGATGAAAAGTTGTTTTCAAAAGATTCTCTTTGATAATTATTATCCAAGTTTGGGCCGTCTCTTAAAATAGCTTAAAAATGAAATTAAAAAGCCACATTTTTATAGCCTTTATTCCTAAAATCAAAACAGCATCTTTTGCAAGTGCAGAGAAAGGACTTTCCTCATCTTCCTTGAATCAAGTAACGATATTCAACAGCCAGTTGGGGGTTAAAAAAAAACAAAACACATTTGTTGGGAGTTGAAATTTTCCAGCTGGTGAATTAAAACAAGGTGTGAGATGAATTAATTGATCTTGGGTGAAAGGCGAGAGTAACCAGAGTCCAGTTCATCAACTCAGCAGCCCGCAGGTAGTATTTCATGACTTTAAAAGCCCCGTGAAGTGCCAAAAAAATGTTCTGGTCTTAATTTTCGTGTGTCGCAGGACTCCTTAAGGAGGTTTAACCCTTAAACAATTAAGAAACGGAGTTAATTTTCTGTCCCGATGCACCTTTGTCTCTGGATGCTTAAGAAATGGGGCAAATAGGAGTTTTCTACTCTATAATCACACCCCCGGGCGCTCCCCTCTCTCCGTGGCACGATGCTCTGCCGTCCCCGCGGGGCTGCGGGCGCTTCCCAGCCCCTGCCCTGACTTTCTAGGTGAGGAATTAGCCGCGGCTCGACGAGGCAGTTCCAGGTTGATGTCCCTAATTAATCTGTCGCCTCGTCAGCGTCTTACAAAATCCGTGGTCGGAGTGGAGGCTGTAAATACGGTGTTGCCTTTCATCAGATAACGGCAAAGCTCCTGAAAAATAGGTTCCAGTGAACCACAGCTTTCTCTTTTCAGGAGGCCACTCTACAAGATCTCAGCGTTCCTCAAACCAGGACGCACTGGTTGCTCTGGGGCTGAGTTGGAGGTTGCCAGGTCCCGTCGGGGTGGTCGTCAACCCTGTCCTCCACGCAGGAGCTGTGTTGGCACTGGCATCTGCTTTGACCTTCCCCTGGTGTAGCTGTTTGGAAGAGACCACGCAACGAAGGGTTCCTCATCCCTAAATGCAATCCGTGTCCCGTTCCCGGTGTGTGGTGTTGGGGTGAATTCAGCAGAAGGAAGAAACAGGGAGGAGGTTCCATTTCTCCTGGGTACCACCCTAGTTGTGCAGAAGAGGGATGCTTTTTTGGGTGGTTCTTGGCTTGTGGCAGCAGATGGGCTCTTCCAGCTCTGTTGGGGAGTTTTCCTCATGGATTTAATGGCCTGAGACTGGGTTTTTGAGGTATCTCATCCCGTGATTGACGTTGGAAGGTGGAAGTTGGAGTGAAGGCTTTGAGTGATGGTTTTAAATTGAAAGGGGGGAGATTGAGATGAGATGTGGGGAAGAACTTCTTTGCTGGGAGGGTGGTGAGAGCCTGGCCCAGGTTGCCCAGAGAAGCTGTGGCTGCCCCATCCCTGGAGGGGGTTCAAGGCCAGGTTGCATGGGCCTTTGAGCAACCTGGTCAGGTTGGAGGTGTCCCTGCCCATGGCAGGGGGGTTGGAACTGGATGATCTTTAAGGTCCCTTCCAACCTGAACCATTCTGTGATTCCAACTAACCATTCTAAGGTTCTAAAGAGGGGTCTAAGGTTCTAAAGATGGGTCTAAGGTCCTCAGAAGGCTGAGGTGGCCATCACTGTGGGATGGGTGGTGGCTGCTGTGCTTCCCTCTCACTTTAAGTGGGGAAAAAAAACCCCCAATCTCTCTTCTGTCACCTTTTTTTTTCGATAAGGAAGTATTTGATCATTTAAAATTGGTGGTGTGTGAGCTAAAACAATTCCTTCAGAGCTACTCTTCAGTTTCTTGGGGAGTATAATGTTCGTAGGGTGTTGAAAATGTTTAGTCAAATAATCCTCTTAAGGGGGGGGGAATAAAAAAAAACAAAACCAGGGAGGAGGCTCGAGGAGAACGATGCAAATCAACCGGCGCGGGATGAACGCTGCCTGCAGGGCTGGCTACAGGCTCATCTTCTCCTCGGGCACCCGGGGAAGGCAGATGCTAAATTTTCACCTAAAAGAAAGTAAAAGTAAAGGGTTTTTTCCTTAATTATGCCAGTGTGTACATACGGCTCCGCGCGCCGCTTAGGAATGCTTATTCTGCTGACCGAACCACGGTAACTTGTATTGAACAGGCTTCCATTATTGTACCAAAACTAAAATGACTTGGGAATTTTTTGATTAAATTGAATTTCCAGTCCCATCTTCAGGCTTTTTTTTTTTTTTTTTTTTTTTAAAAAAAAATCTCTGCACTTCAAAATCTTGGATACATTATCTGATGGTGAAATGCCGAAGTGTGGGGCGGTGGTTTTTGCGTTGGGTTGTTGGGGTTTTTTTTGCCCCCCCTCCCCCTTTTTTCTTTCTGTGTCGAAGCTCAGGAGGTTGGAAAACTTCTTGATTCATCCCTCGGCCGGGTGAGTTCCCAGCTGGGCCACCTCCTGACGTCGTGGCCTCTGGATGCCGTGAATTGTCGGGAGAGGGGATGGGATCAGCCGGTCCTTCATCTCATCTCCTGGGTGGTGACTAAGGGAGGAAAGAGGGTGGGGAAACCGGAGCAGCTGAGTAAAAGCAAATGGAAAGCTCATCCTGCCGGAGTGGTTTAACGGGCTCACGGACCTACGTGATGGTCCCTCCTGGGTTTTTCCAACCCTCCTTGCGGACAAAACCCAGCGGGTGTTACCTGACTCATTCAGAAACATTGGGGTTTTGTGAGCGGCGACTTTCTTCAGCTCCTTCGAACCTTTCCGATGGTTTTGAGGGTTGACCTTGACCATCTGTGGAGTCAGCTTTCCCTGGAACCCGCTCTTCCGATGTTTCAATGGCGCTGCAGGGGGAATCGAGGCAGCGTTTGGCTTCTGCTTTCGAGGTATGTGAGCCGGAGCCGAAAAAGAACAGCTCTGCCCACCTCGGTCCGTGCCCTTTGGCGACGTGGCTCTGGCAAAGCAACCTCTGGGAGCTGGCAGCTGAAATGGGGGAGGAAGCTGAAGGTGCAGGCTTCCAGCTGGGTTTAGAGTCGTTAGATCTCAGGAAAATCTTGTTTAAAACGGGAGCTGTAAGAATTGGTGAGGCACTTTGGGAACTAGAATTAAGCAGGCTCTGAATTGTGGTGTATAATCCTGAATTATGTATATTTTTAGATATATAGATCTTATGCTCGATGCTCCTATTATTCTCTTCTAAATGCCACCTCTAATTTCTGTAAAATAAGAAGATATCCTCGGGTGGAACGGAGTAAATCACACTTATATGTGTAAATTGGAGAATAACTGATACGCATCAGGAGGCTGACTTTGGTTTTAGGTGAAGAGGGGTTGGTTGGTGTGAAAACTTCAGCGGCACCAGTTTGGGGGCTCCTTGGGGGTTTAAGGTCCGTCTTTTCTGGGTAACGATGAAGGTGTGGGGAGCAGAGCGGGCAGCAGATCGATTCACGAGGAGGAATGTGATGATGGGGAGGGAATCTTGATGAGGGAGGGGAGCCACAGGACGAGGGGGAAGAGTTTGACACTGAAAGAGGGGAGATGGAGATGAGATGTGGGGAAGAACTTCTTTGCTGGGAGGGTGGTGAGAGCCTGGCCCAGGTTGCCCCGAGAAGCTGTGGCTGCCCCATCCCTGGAGGGGTTCAAGGCCAGGTTGGAGGAGGCTTGGAGCAACCTGGTCTGGTGGGAGGTGTCCCTGTCCATGGCAGGGGGTGGGACTGGATGATCTTTAAGGTCCTTTCCAACACAAATAATTCCATAATTCTATGAAATTCAACCAAAGAGATGGAGGGAGCAAAGGCGAATTGCCCAGAAGCTCCAGTGACCTTCTCAGAGGGCTGTAAGTGGGAGCCTGAGGCTTATGGATTCCTTCTCTCCTGCAGATGTTTGCCCTTCTTGCCAAATTTCTCCTTCAGTTCTTGGGTCTGCATCCCTTCCTTCAAGGGGATCTTCCTGTGCTCCTCCATTGCTTGTTCTGGTGGAGGTAGGGCCTCCCCGATCCCTCTCCTTGAAGATCAAGAACTTCCTCTCCAGCTGTGTCCTGGAAATAAAGAGCTGTTATGTCCACCCCTTGTCCTTGCTGTGTGCAGGGGCCCTGCCAGAAGATGGTTTTCCTTCCCTCTATCCCAACCAGCATCTGCAGATTCGTTATTTTTTGATATTAATTGATAGTCGCGATTAGAGCAGCGTCTTTTGAAGCGTAAAGTCATCGCGGTACCTTGGGTGCAAGCGACTGATGAAACGTCCTTTTGAGAGTCTCCTTCATGGACCCAGGCAAATTATGAGATATTTAAAGTAAATTAGGAAAAGGGGAACAAATTCCACCCCGCGAGCGAGACGACGCTTAAAACACTTGGTCTGCAAACGTTGCTTGTAGGTGTCTCCAGATGAGGTTGGCTGTAGAAGGCCATTTAGCTCCACGTGCTTCGGAATTTGGTTTAAATAAGGCTAAATTCGGTCAAGAGGGAATCCAGGAGACTCTCTCTCTCTCTCTCCAAATTTGGCGCTGCCTGCTTTTCCGGTCCCGGAATGGGGAAAGGGTCCTTTTCTCCACACCCTTCCCAAACACCTGAAGCACCTTAGGAAAGAGCCCGTCCCTGCAGTTTAAGGAGCGGCTCCTTCATCCCACGGGGAAGAGTAGGGTTTAAATAAGGCTTATTGATAACGGGAAGCAAATGAGCTCTCAGCAAATCAATGATTTTTTTTATCATTTTATATTTTTTTAGCTGTATCCTACACAGGTTGCGAGACGGACCTTTCTCTCCCTTTGTAAATGTTTAATTTGCTTTTAGGTCAGCGAAAGGCTAATGGATCCGCGGACTTTAAGAGCGCTTGAGCCTTTATTCCATTTGCAGGATCTTTTCGAAGGATACCCAATCAATGGAGGAAAAAAAAAAAATAAAATAAAAATCAATATAAACCCACTGGTATTTCTGGGCTAATCGCGAACGGGGGTGTCGTAGAGAAAAAAGCCATCCAGGTTTATTCACCTAGAGATTGAGGAACTGATGGGCTACACCAAGCCCAAGGAGACTTCCTAAAATAGTCTGTGGCCACGAGCGTCGGAGCTGCGTTGGGCAATACTAGGTAGAAGTTGTTACCTCTTCTCTCTGGCGTGTGGCTTGCAGAGATAAAACCAGCTGCTTCTGGTTTCACCCTCTGCTTTCTTGAAACTCTCCAACGGGCTTAAAACAGAGGGCTTTCTTGTGGCTTCGTCATCTTCGGCGTCTCGCTAAACCTGCCTGTGTTTCCTTCCAACAGGTTGCAAAATAAAAGCACTAAGGGCCAAGACAAACACGTACATTAAGACCCCTGTTCGTGGAGAAGAACCCATCTTCGTCGTCACCGGCCGGAAAGAGGACGTCGCCATGGCCAAAAGGGAAATCCTCTCCGCTGCCGAACACTTCTCCATGATCAGAGCCTCCCGCAACAAGAACGGCCCTGCCCTGGGGGGTTTGCCCTGTACCCCCAACCTGCCGGGCCAGACCACGGTCCAAGTCCGGGTGCCTTACCGCGTTGTTGGGCTGGTGGTGGGACCCAAAGGAGCTACCATCAAAAGGATTCAGCAGCAGACCCACACTTACATAGTCACACCCAGCAGGGACAAGGAACCCGTCTTCGAGGTGACGGGGATGCCGGAGAACGTGGACCGGGCGCGGGAGGAGATCGAGATGCACATAGCCATGCGGACGGGCAACTACATCGAGCTGAACGAAGAGAACGATTTCCACTACAACGGTACGGATGTCAGCTTCGAAGGAGGGGCTTTGGGATCAGCCTGGCTGGCTTCTAATCCCGTCCCTCCTAGCCGCACCAGAATGATTTCTAATTATAGAAACGACAGCTCCAGCTCCTTGGGAAGTGGCTCCACCGATTCCTATTTTGGAAGCAATAGGTTGGCTGACTTCAGCCCGACGAGTCCCTTCAGCACAGGCAGCTTCTGGTTTGGAGAAACCCTGCCTTCGGTGGGCACGGAAGACCTCGGGGTCGACTCTCCGGCGTACGACTCCTTACCGACGCCTTCCCAAACCATTTGGACCCCTTTTGAACCTGTAAACCCTCTCTCCGGTTTCGGGAACGATCCGGTTAATAACGCCAAGCCTCAACGCCGAGGGAGCCAACCGTCTACGCCTCGTCTGTCTCCCACTTTTCCGGAAAACCTGGATCACCCCTTGGCCAGGAGAGTCAGGAGCGACCCACCCGGCACCGGCCACCAAGCCGGGCTTCCCATCTACATCCCCGCTTTCTCCAACGGTACCAACAGCTATTCCTCTTCCAACGGTGGTTCCACCTCCAGCTCCCCACCGGAGTCCAGAAGGAAACACGACTGCGTCATCTGCTTCGAGAGCGAAGTCATCGCCGCCCTGGTCCCCTGCGGCCACAACCTCTTCTGCATGGAGTGTGCCAACAAGATCTGCGAGAAGGAAACGCCGGCGTGTCCCGTTTGCCAGACAGCTGTTACTCAGGCAATCCAAATTCACTCTTAAAAAAAAAAAAAAAAAAAAAA
>QJSC01026731.1:782081-793561 GCA_003697955.1 Calidris pygmaea | reverse complement strand
TCGGTACCTTTCCCAAAATCTGCGCTGGCATTTATTAAACCGACAACGAAACAAAAACCACACACAAACACACAAAAAAAAAAAAAAAAAAGACATAAAGGGGAGTTCTGGTGGATTTTTTTCTATTCTCTTTGGTTTTTCGAAGCGTTGTTTTCCCGAGATTAAATGAAGCTCTTGGTTTGTTTGGTTTTTGGTTTTTTTTGGCTCTCAGTCTACCGCAGAGAAATTCTATGTGTATCGAACTAGTAAATAGAAAAGTTTATTTTTTATTTCCACTTGAAGAGTTACATTTCGTATGAAAAAGAGAAAAACAAAAAAAAGAAAGAAAAAAGTTTACAAGCAACGGTTTTTATGTTATGATTTTTTTTCTTTCTTTCTTCCTTTCTTTTTCAGTCTAAAGAGTTGCCTTGACGGCGTTATTAACGTACCGCGGAACTTTAATTGCTCTAATTGCTTGTAGAATAGATAGATCCGTGTCAGTATTGAAACCTAATCTTTAGTCTTGTAGATAACGAACAAAAAAACCAACAAAAAAAAAAACCCCAAAAACCCAACCCCACCCCTTCACCGAAGCATGGATTTTGTATTTTATCGCATCGTACGCCGCAACTAATAAAAGCCAAGGAAGCGCCGGGACGTTAGGTGCGGGTACCCTTTCTATAAACCACAAACTTAAGAATGATTAAAAAAAAAGAAAAAGACAAAAAAAAAAAAAAACCCCATCCAAACAAACAAACAAAAAAAACCTATCGAGATAGTTTAGTATTTGCTAATTTTACTACACTTTTTGTTATGTATATGTAGGGAGGTCATAGGGATTATAAATTCAATTTGAGTAAAGTTTAAAAACCATATATATTTTATGATAAAGGGCCTTTAACTTATGATGGCCAAAGCACTGATATTATATATTTGCTGTAAAGAGAATTATAAGAGTTTTATTTTTCTGATATTAAAAGTTACTTAATAAAGACTTGTTTCCATTAACTCGAATGGTTCGCTGTCTTCATGGTTGTCCCTCCGTGTCCCTTCCACCCATGGGGAGGGTTTCCCATGGCCCAGACTTTGCTGTGGTTGGGTTGTGGTCACCTGAGGAGAACCTTCTTTTCCGTTAATTGCTGCCTTGATTCGTTGCCTCGGAAAAGCAACTTGTGGCCTTGGAGAGGACACGGCCACAGGATGCAACTCATGTTTTGGAGATACTTCTGTGCAGCTGCAGGAGAAGCTCCATGTGAGCATCAACCAGCAGCAGGAATCACAGAATGGTTTGGGTTGGAAGGGACCTTAAAGACCATCCAGTTCCAAACCCCCTGCCCTGGGCAGGGACACCTCCCACCAGACCAGGTTGCTCCAAGCCAAGTTGCAACCTGGGCCAGGGTCTCACCATCCTCCCAGCAAAGAAGTTGGCCCCGCTCCAACCGTGTTGCAAAAGGACTTCCCCGATGTCCAGGTACATGGTCTCCTGTTGCGTTTCCTCTTGATAGGGTGGAGGTTTGCACCCTGGGCTTGAATGTTTCCTTCTAAAGTCATCGTGTCCTCTCTTTGTCCTGGGCCACCTTCTCTTCTCTCTTGACTTCTCTTCTGACTCGGGTTTTGATGTTGGAGGGAGCTCTGTTGTGGTCTCCTGGGTGGTGGTCTGATGTGCTTGGATCCTCTAGAGATGTTTGTACAGGTTTATTCTTGCTCCCTGGTGAATCTTTTCTTGTTTCTCACCAACGGGGACCTGCCGGAGGAAGCAGTTCTCCTCAGAGAAGGAGCTTTGCAGCCAAGCAGAGCACCTGGACCTCAGACTCTTCCCTGGGCCGAAGGAGAGCGACAGCATTTAAGATAAAAAAAGGCATTTTTAAGGCCATCTGGCTTCAAAAGTGGATCTTTATAAATCCTGCTCTTAATGCTGCCAGAAGCCGTTTCCTACAGCCCCATGGTGTGACCCTTGTTGGGGCTGGATGGTGGGGTAGGTACCACGGGGTGCTGCTCAGGTGGGGTGGGGTTTTTTTTTGGCCAGGACCTATTTGTGATTATTTTTTGAGAAAATGAGCTCCTTTCTTGGCAGTAGACACAAACGCACCCCCCTGGAGGTTTTAGATGCCCCACTTGGCTGGGGGGATGTCTCATCCCCTCCCTCATCCCCATGGAGGGGAATACGGAGGTGGTGGAGCTGCCTGTGGTCCTCAAAGCCACCGCCCTGGAGCTGGTGGCCTCAAATCTGTTCACTTTCTTGAGGAGAAGATTTCCTTTTAAGTGCCTTTTTCAGAGCAAGTCTTGGGAGGAGCTCAGGGAATATTTAAAGGGACTTCATTTGGGTCTCGGGGCAGTTTTCGGGTTGCACCAAGAGACCTCAAGCATAAAACCTCAGGAAAGAGGGAGCCGTAACCTCGTTCTTCCTAGATGTCCATCAACCATCTGAGATCCCAAACCCCTCCAAGGCCTTTGCTTCAGCAGAGCAAGCAGCGCCGAGGTTCCTTCTCCCTTGCATAAGACAAACACGGGCTTATATTAAAAAAAAAAAAAACCTCCGTTTCTCCTCAATTTTGTTGGAGTGAATTTATTTTTCCAGCCTCGGGAGCACTTGTGATGGGTGAGTAACCAGCCTGGAATTTTGCTCATGGAAAGGGAAGCACTTGCCACCACCGGGCATCGGCAGGAGCCACCGGCTGGTTAGGAAAAAAGAAATAATTTTAATGATTAATATATTTTTTTTTAATTTCAAGGTGAAGTTTTAAGCTTGAATTTTTTTATTTTTTTTTTTTCCTTTCAGCTCCTGAAGTTTTCCCTCCAGAAGGGATCTCTGGAGATCATCTAGTCCAACCCCCTGCCAAAGAAGGTCCACCTAAAGCAGCTCTTCCTGCTCAGCTCTCCGCAGGGATTGAACTTGCTCCCGGGGACACCAGGTTAAAAAAAAATAAAAATAAATCCCTTTTGTGTTTTTCTTTCATTTCTGTGAGCGGTCGGGCTCGGGAATCTTCTCCCTCCTTGGAACCGAAAGTCCCTTCTCCAGGTCTAGTGAGGATGAGGGCGATGCTTTCCTTGGGATGAGACCACCGATGCATCAAGACTTGGGAAGCTGAGCTCACTTTTTGGGTTGGAATGGTTAAAATGGAGAGTTTGGGGGAAAACTCACCTGTGGGTGAGCGTCCCAGGAACTCGCCTTGGGGTTGGTGTCCCAGGAAGGAGCTCCCTGCCCACGGACACCTCCTAAGCCCCACCCTGGGGCATTTCTTCTCCCTGGAGCTGCTGGGACAACCAGGTGCCAGTGACGTAGGGAGGACTTTTGGTGGCTCCAGGAAAGGCCCTGGAAGAAGGTGGCAGGGGTGGTGGGACACGAGGGGACAAGCACCCAGCTCTGTCCCCAGCTGAACCCAGCTCCAGCACGACAGGCGGGTTCAGGCTGGTGGGATCCCATACTGGTGTCCCAGAGCTCCTCTCCCAAAACAAGCCTAAAAGTGGTGTAAACAACAATAAAAAAAGAATATTTAGGGCCTTTTTTCCCCCAAAACATCCTTGCCCCAATTGTTTTCCAAAGTTGGAGTGCATTTCCGAGAGCTGCTTGGGTAAAATTGAAAATAAATCAACGGAAAAGGAGTTGAAGGAGATGGAGGTGCAGGTTGTTGCAAGGAAAACAAACGGGTTTGGGGCCGAGGGGCTGTAGGACATCCCTCCCGGTGAGACCAGCAGGAGACAGCTCCGTGGGATGAAATACGGCGTGGGGAATGTTAGGGATGGGGAGAGGAGGAATGAAAAGCTGCCAAAAAGAAAAGGAAAGGCTGAGTTTTCTTCTCTGAAGGCAACGCTTTGAGGAGGAGCGATGAGAAGGTGGATTCTGAGGCCGGGTGGGGGCTGCCCGAAATCAGGGAAAGAGGGAAATTGGGGCATCAACCAACCGTGTGTCCGTAATTCAGGAGGAAAAAAAAATTAAATATGGACGAAGTCGATTGTGGGGAACTCAGGAGGATCACAGAATCATATCTGGTTGGAAGGGACCTTTCAGATCACCGAGTCCAACCACCAACCCAACACTGACAAAGCCACCACTAACCCATGTCCCTCAGCACCACGTCTGCCCGGCTTTTAAATCCCTCCAGGGATGGTGACTCCACCACTGCCCTGGGCAACCTCTTCCAAGGCTTCATAATCCTTTCCGTGAAGAAATTTTTCCCAATATCTATCCTAAACCTCCCCTGGGGCAACTTGAGGCCGTTTCCTCTTGTCCCACCATCCTTGGGATGCTCCGTGCCTGCTCCACCAACCTGTGCTGACCTGAGCATGGTGTTTCGGTGGCATGTCCCCTCCACCTGCTACTGCCCTGGGCTGCCTGGATGTCCCCACCCACAGCCACCATTTCTCATCTCTGCCACTGCCACACTGGGTGTCCTTGGTCACGTCCCTGCACCCTCACAAGCCTTTAAGGTACACAGGGCTGGTGGCTGCAGTGATACCCTGGTGGCCGCAGCACTGTCCCACCTCATATTTGTGCCCCATGCCTGGGTCAACAGGGCCTCTGTGGTGCCCAAGGGGCTGGGGACATCCCCTGTCCCCATGTCAAACTCCTGCTTATTCTATTTGTGTTCCCATGGGAGCACCGGGATTTTGGGGCTGTTGGACACCTTGGAGCCTCCAGGGCGGGTGCCAGGAGATCATAGAATCATGGAATGGTTTGGGTTGGAAGGGAACTTAAAGACCATCCAGTTCCAACCCCTGCCCTGGGCAGGGACACCTCCCACCAGACCAGATTGCTCCAAGGCCCCTCCAACCTGGCCTTGAACCCCTCCAGGGATGGGGCAGCCACAGCTTCTCTGGGCAACCTGGGCCAGGCTCTCACCACCCTCCCAGCAAAGAAGTTCTTCCCCAGATCTCATCTCCATCTCCCCTCTTTCAGTGTCAAACCCTTCCCCCTTGTCCTATGGTTCCCCTCCTTGATCAAGAGTCCCTCCCCATCTCTCCTGGAGTCCCTTGAGGGACTGGATGGGGCTCTAAGGTCTCCCCGGAGCCTTCTCTTCTCCAGGCTGGAGAACCCCAACTCACTCAGCCTGTCCTCCCAGCACAGGGGCTCCATCCAAGGATCATCTCTGTGGCCTCCTCTAGGCTCCGGTCCAACAGGTCCATGTCCTTCTGCCGTTGAGGACTCCACAGCTGGACACACCACGACCACGGTGGGTGGCATTTTACTCATTTATTTGGAGTTTTGAAGCCTGACACCTGCAGGAGGGGATGGAACAGAGCTCCCATGAGCACAACAAACACACACAATGACATGATTTCCATTAACACCAGCACCCACAAAGCTGTGTCCCACCAGCTTAAGACTGGCCGGTATCCCCGTGCCCGGACACCGCCCTTGGATTTGGGGTCGATGTTGGTTGCACCCAAGTATCTGAGATAGGGGACTGGGAGAAGAAGACCTTCTGAAATCCCAGCCCTTCCCCACAGAACGGGTTGAAGACCAGTTTTTTCAGCCCCAAGCAGGGTGAAATCTCTCTCCTGAATGAGACAAAGAAGCCCAAGACTCGAATCTTTACCTTTTTTAATCAAAAACATACTCTGTTACAGAATTTCAGGAAAGTTAACTACAGTATATTATCCACAAACTAGGTCTAATGAAAAACATACAGGAAAGCTACAAAGGAACTACTGGGAATTCCGGTGACCGCTTATCAAAAGGCAATGGCTACAAGAAGAAACGCTGAACCAGGCTTTCATGCTCAGAAAACAAAAAAAAAAAAAAAGAGAAGGGAAAAAACCCACCCCCAAAAACCCCTCTAGGCGGTGAGTTTTGGGGGGGTTACGGGGAGTTGGCAGCTCTCCATCCAGCCGAGTCACAACTTCGTAGCGCTACCAAATTTCCACCAAAAAAAAAAAAAAAAACCCAACCCAAAAACCAAAACCCCAAAAGACACAGTAAAAAAAGGTGCCGGAGCAAGAAAGCGCAAAGGTCATCTCGAAATTTCGGAGCGATGTGTGTCAACTCACAAGGCACAACAGCAGCGCCAAAACCTCCGGAGGTTTTTTTGTGGGCAGAGGTTCTGCTCTCCATCAGGTCTCACCGAGTGAGGCCCTTCAGTCCTTGGGGACCTCAGCGGCATCCTTTGACTCGCCACGGTGGCACCTCCCAGAAACACACCATCAAGAAGAACAAGAGAGACACCATTGTTTTGGAGGGGGGTGATGCAACGATTCAGCATCCAGCTCCCACACGACCAGTGGAGAAGTGGTTTCCACTGGTTTCGTCTCCCTGTCCAGGACCAAAGCGATGAGCACCCACATCACGGGTGGCAACGACCACCTTGGTGCTCATCAATAGGGCCAATGCCCTACGACAGGCAACTCCGTCCCAAGAAGAGCGCCATGGTCCTCAAAAACCCATTACCAGGCATGGAAACACCAGCAGCAGCAGGACCAGGCAAAACCAGAGCTTTAAAAAATATAAAATGCAGTAAACTCTCCAAAATTGTGTCCGTAACAACACCTGACAACTAAGCGTCTCGTCATTTCAAAGAGCAGATGTTACGTAGCGTGGGGCCTGGGAGGAGGAAAGAGGATTTCTCACAAACGAAGTCTGAATCCCTCTTAGAAGACGACCCATCTGGCCAGCTTTAACTGGTCGTGTTGAAGAAGGGACCAGCCACCCCCGTCACTCCGCGCAGCAGAGGTTTATAAAAAACCCCAGCGAATCAAGGAGACAGTCCTTTCTAAAGCGCTTACTCTTCCAAGAAGAGATTAAAGATGTCTCAAATAAAGACCACCATCAAGACGTAAGCAACGTTTGAAGGGTCCAGAGGCAGAAGCCCCCACCCTGCTTACACTGGCAGAGGAGATGTTTCTGTGGGTCCCGGTAGAAGAATTGAGGCAGTCGTTCTTGAGCTACGCCGAGAGGACGCTGTCGTCTTTGGAAGTGTCATGAGAAGATGGTCTACAAGGTAAGGCACAGGAGTTGGACACAGGACTACTGCTGCTACCGACCTGCGTGGTGACTGGAGGAGCCTTCGCCCTGGAGGTCCCTCTCCCCATAACCAGCCAGATGTTCCTCTGGTCCCTCTCTCCATGAACCAGCCAGATGTTCCTCTGGTCCCTCTCTCCATGAACCTTTTCAGATCTTCCTCTGGTCCCTCTCTCCATAAACCTTCCCAGGTCTTCAGTCCACCAGAGCCCTTAACGAAATCATTTATATCACAATCCAGGTCTCTAAATTCATCATTATCAAGCCCAGAAAAGCGACGTTAAGCAGAACCGTTTCTTAGTGGTTATTGCTCCTTCTGAGGGATTCCTGGTGGAATTGTTTGAAGGATTTCCAAACCAGCGACGAAGGTTTTTCCTCTCCTACGTCTCCACCGCGTCAACTTTAAACGCCCTGGGCTTTCGAAACGAACAATAAGGCGGCTAAAGCCGGCTAAGCCTTCCGGAGCTAATCCCGGCTCTCCAGTGCACCCAGTGAAATCCCAAAGTTCTCCAGCACAACGCCGGTTTTGAGGAGCGCATAATCGAGGGTGAAAAAACACAGGGGTCATTAATTCCGTCGACAGAACCAAGCAGGGCAGACGCGGGAAGGGGATGGCAAACGAGATCGATCGATGAAAAAAAAAAAAACCAAACCAAACCCACCCCAAAACTTGTTGAATTGGGTGAATTTGAGATGTTGGGAGGTGAGGAGGAGACGGGATTCCCGGCATGGACAGGGAACGGTCGCGGCTGTCATTGCTGCAGCTCTTTCCTGAAACCTCAGAAATAAAGACGCCAACGCCGAGAGACTCTCAAAGGTTCAATATCTGCTGCTGAAGGGTCATTATGCCTTGTCATAAGAAATAAAGGTACAAAAATTAAGTTAAAGGCATATAAAAAAGCTAAGGATGAGATTCTCTCACTTTGTTCTTTAACGGTTACGGCCGCATCTCGTCGGTAAATGCCATTTTGGTATTTTTTTTGCCCCACGCAAAGTCCAGATTTCTCCTGATGCGGCGCCCGCGATTTCTCGGTTCTGATAAAACCCCGTTGACGTCATTTTGTTGTTCTACCCCGAAGGTAGAACATTCGCTGTAGGTAGAGACTTAAGGAGATTTGAAAAACATCTGCAAAAAAATCAAGAGCTGAATTTTTTCAGGTTGTAACCCAGGCAAGACCACCAAGGGGCAGAAGCAATCTTGCGTTATTTTATCGAAGTTTGGCACAATCAAACCAGAACTTTTCTGTGAAGTTGCCGTACGCAGATCAGTCACCCACCAAGAGGAGCGCAGGGAAAAACACGAAGGAAAATGGGGACTGAACTCGTGGATTCCTAATCAAATGAAGCCCGTTACAAGCAATTCATGGGTCAGAAGGCTCCACGCTTCCCAAAAGCCGAGGCGCCGCGATCCCGGCGTAAGAGCAGGGCAGACAATTCAAAAGGGAGGTTGCCAAGGTGAAAATGTAATCGAGGCTTTTCATTTCTTCCCCCAGATCAAGTTTTCTGTTGTAGATGGAGCAGAACGAAGGTAAATAAACTTCTCAGAGGATGTAGGTAGAATCCTCTACTTAAAGTGTTCCTCAAGAACCCCAAGAAGCTCATTTTTGGGACAAACTAGATCGTTAGGAGAGAAAGGAAAACGAAAACGGTTTTAAACTAAAGGTCTTGAGAAAAGCAATCACTGTTTTTTTTTTTCCAAACATCAAGAAGCTGCCGCGTAAGAGGGGGGAAAAAAGCGATCTCATCAGAAGTTAGTCTGAAGAAGGCAATCCTGTTAATGAAAACAGGGAGAAAACTCATCCATTTCCGACCATCGCTCCGAAATTCACGTCTCCTGTGGCAGAAACGACGACCGCTGACTTCTCCGTGAGAATTTCGGTGTATGAGGGACGCGATACCTAAACGCTGTGTGTCCCAGCCCTCGAGGCATTCCTGAAACTGCGCTAAAACCTTGCTGAGAAGCTTCTGGAGAACCTCTTCCAAGACTTCTACTGATGTTAAGCGCTACGACCGCGCAGGCAGGTCGGCTCCGTGAAGTGTTGAAGTGTTTGGAGAACCTCAATTGGAGCCCTGAAGGACCTCAGTTGGAGCCCACGTACGTCTCTGCCTGTTGAACTAAGCTCCAACTCCCTGAAAAATCAGGAATTCCTGCTTCTTCTCCGTATCCCATCCAATAGCCCCAAAAAGAGACATCCTCCGGCCGTGCTTTTATAGAAAGTAAAAAAAAAAATGGGACTTGCTTCCTGGCAGGTTGAAACCAAGAAAAATTCCTACCGCTATCGGCTGCTGCTGCTGGTCTTGCGAAGGAAAAAAATAATCCATCACTCAAAAAAAAAAAAAAAAAAAAGTCAATGGTTTCGAGGTGCAGAATTACATAATAGAAGCAAACTAAATTTATAAAAAAATCAGGGTTTTCATAATTTTATTTATACTATTAACTAGAGAGAAAGCATACATATTGTATCTGTCATACAGTCAATACATCGTTGGTTTTGTTGGTTGGTTTGTTTTGGTTTTTTTTTTCCTACTATAAATTCTCTATACAAAGTCATTGCCAATTGATACGGTCATTGATGGCATAAGGGCTTAAAATAACCGCGAGGTATAAAAACAAGTTTGCCATCTTGCCCTGAGTGGAAATGGTGAACAGATACAAAAAACTGGATCCTAAATATCGATGGAATATCGTATGGGACTGATTTAGCGGCGTTACGCAAGTAAAAAAAGAGCCACGCATCTGGTTTTTGTTGTTTTTGTGTGTTTGGTTTGTTTTTTTTTTTAAATACCTGCCAACTTTTACTCGAGTAAAATCATAGAAGTCAGTAGTAGTTATGAAAATACGTTCCTGCCTTTAGGTACTCGTTACGCAAATTCAGTGGCAACTTTGCAGATTGGGTATTTCATATCATATTTAAATTGAGTGCCAGCACTGAAAGTATCCATTTCCTTTAGTGTTTTTAAAACTCACGTTTGTCTATATAAATAAAAATCTAAGATCTCTTTTTTTTTTTTTTATTTTAAAAACTAGTGAAGGAAAAGCCACGTTTCTTTTCCTTGCTATTTTTTAATCAATGCCAACAACGTATGCCTCATCCCTCACTTTTTTTTTTTTTTTTGGCAGCTTCTACGTTTTAATCTGGAAAAAAAATCATACCAAGATAGTCAACAAAATAAAGAAGTCTTCTGTTAACTATTGTTCCCTAAAAAGAACATCACAAATCAGTCGGAATTTTAAAGTCGCTATAAGGTAAATGTTTATAACTATTAGAAGGAATTTTCAGATATAAATATATATATAATATATATTCTGCATACAAAAGGCTCCTGTGAGGCTTATCACCGAGATGCCATCGTAGAGAAGGAAAGTTTCGAAGGGAACCAACCCAACACTGTAAAGTTCTCTAGAAGGCGTTTAACCTTTCACTTTTAAGCCCTGAGCCATGTATCATGACAATTAAGTTCTGAAAAATAACCAAAATCCAAATTCTGCATGTTCAGTTTCTTTCTGCTAAGAGCAAGGCGGCAAACACATTTTTAAAACCTGGTTTTAGAAGATTAAGCAGAAACAAAAGTAAAATATATCTTCAGGTTATAAACAGAATTGTATTTTACAATCCACCATCCTCACGAATATAAGGGCCCACAGCAGTTGCAGCAGAGGGATCTCAGTCTAAAGGTTGTGGGTCTGCGATAGGCATGGTATGAAGAACTTCGTCTAGAAGCTGGAGGGCACGGTGCAAGTGGATTTCGATCCAGCACGGTGTCTCTTTGATGCTCTGTCTTGGGTAATCAGGTCCCCAACCTTTTACAAAACTCATCCTGAGTATGCACAAGCGGCGAAGGTCGTCTACACCGATTCCAGCAGCGGCTGACAGACCTAAACGGGAGAGGTTTCGAGTTAAGCGTTGACAGACAAGCTCTTTTATCACCTCTTTGTGGCTCTGTCTTCACGTACCATTCCCTCTCACCACTGCCAAAGCCGATCCCTATTTCTAGATCTCTGCTCTAACGAACGCGGCGGTTATTTTGCATTTCTTCCTATTCAATTTCTTTTTTCCTCATCATTCCGCAATCTTGAAAGGGTGTTGAAATCTGAAAGTCCTTATAATAAAGCAGACACGATGAAACCTAGCGCCTTGTGCGATACAACACACGTAAACCTTATTTAGGAAATATCCTAAAAAAACCAGGTATTCTTGAGGTTTGCCAAATGCTGTGTTTTCAAAACTCAACCACTGATCACCTGCAGGAAGCTGGGTTAACACATTACACTGCTTATTTCTAATAAAATAAAAAGATGAATACAGCTGACAAACTTCAAATGACAAGCGTGGCTACGGGAGAAGTTGAATACGTTCCCCCAAAACGCCTTCAGCGATTTATAGGAAGAGCTGGAAAGAGGTATTTGGCAAGACGAGGAATCCAGAGAAGATTGTGGCATAGAAAGCAGCCTGAGATATGTAAGTATTTAGGGATAATTTCAGGGATCTAGAATTTAGCAGCTAAGGAAACTCTAGCACAGAATAACTTTAAAAAAACATAAATG
>QJSC01026731.1:759388-782040 GCA_003697955.1 Calidris pygmaea | reverse complement strand
AGGGGGAGGCAAAAAAAGGGGGAGGCAAAAAAAGGGGGAGGCAAAAAAAGGGGGAGGCAAAAAAAGGGGGAGGCAAAAAAAGGGGGAAAAGGAGGGAAAAAACACACCCTCATACTCTCTTCTTCCTCTTCTCAAGAATCTTAATATTTAATTTCCCTAAATCTAGCGAAGGACCCAGCAATCCCTGCTGTTTTGAGTAGTGTTTTTATGAACTTAGATCTCAAAGATCATTTTTCAAGCCTGGCTCTAAGAAGCCAAAGGTATTTCTGTTTAAAGTTACAGATTTATGCTATCTGACCTCACATCCAACATCCCCTGAAGATCACAGAGAGAGAACTGAAGCGTGGAGCAGGTACAAAACGAATGGATATGGACTTACCACGGTGCCACCCCAGCCCCACCGAGCCCCCGGCTCATTTGTGCTGCTGGAGGAGCAGCGAATAGATGGGTTGGGGGGCTGCTGTGAGGGAGAGTCCTGTTACTTGTTATTTCAGGAAAAAAAATAAAAGAGACCAAGCCGTTAATGTACTTACTAATGGCTGGGGCTATTCCACCTACTGATCCTGGTCCGGGGATGTTTCCGGCTACGGCTGCAGCTTGGGCAGCAGCAGCAGCTTGGGCAGTGGCAGCCTGTTGTTGCATCTGACGATGACATTGGCGTAAATCAAACACCTTAAAAAAAAAAAAAAAAGAGAAAAAAAAGAAAATTAAAATAAATATCAAACTCCGTAGACTTACCGAAATCGATGAAGGAAAGAATTCCTCAACTCCCATTCCCAATAATCCAGATATCTCTGCTCTCCCAAAGCAACTTCTACAATCATCTCACCACACACTTGGGTAAAAGCCAACCTTCCCCGAGTAGTTTAATTTCTAAAAGAAATAAATCCATTAAAGCTAATTCTTAGAGACTCTTCCCTTATGACGTTACCAGCAATACCAGAACCTGGCAGAGCTGAGCAGGCTAAATCAGTGCCCTGTGGTCACAGGATCAAAGTCCAAAGGATGCTACAGGCTGATGAAATCCTGACTTTTTAATTAAATCCCAAGATTTCCAGAAAACGGGCATACAAACAAAAATGGAAGTCAACACGTCCCGTTTGACTTCGTCAAACCACCTTCTTCTTCACTGCTTTATTGAAATGTGTCAATCTATTTAAAAGAATTACCAATAACTGACAGGTCCGAGCTTTCAGCACCTGGGTTTCAGGTTGGGGCGTTTTATATCTTTGTGATATAAAATCAGATTATTGTGTAATGAAGGTGAAGGTTTTGAGGGTTGGACTAGATGATCTCCAGAGATCCCTTCCAACCCCGTAACATTCTGTGATTCTGTTTCTTTCCCCTTCATTACGCAACCCGCCTGCAAAACTGAGCATTAAAAAAAAAATAAGAAAAATCACTGCAAAACTTCAAGCAGTTTATCTCTAAGTCAAGAATTATTTTTTTTTTTTTTAACAAGTGTGGCTTTTCCTAAATAAAGTTTTAAGTCTGGCAGAGGAATGTCCAAGTAAGAAGTAAGTATCTCCTGAAGTAAGATATCCAAGTAAGTATCTCCAAGTAAGAATCTCCTGAAAAATCATTTGTTTCCATGCAGCTTTCTGGGACATCTGGATCACTTCATGTTGGTAACACGTTTTACACTTCCACTGCGTTTATACGTAGTTTCCCAACTGTTCTTCTTTTGGAGAGAGAGAAAAGAAACGGATAACCTATGCTAAAAATCGTAGTAGTGGTTAATTTTAAAGAAATCAACCCAACCTTTATATATGCACTTGGGTAAATCTTGTGAACAGCATCCCCTGGTGCACGTCCTGCTTCCCGATCCAGGTAGTAACTCTGAACGAAGACCGCGTGGTCGCTGAGGCATCGGACCCACACGTCACCTTCTCCTTTGCACTCCAGCTGCACCCCTTTACCTATGTGCAACCTGCAAAAGAAAACCAGTTCCAATGCCCCTGTGTACGCACACTATAAATCAAACCTTTACTAAAGAAACCCCAAACAATTAATTCTCCAGCTCTCGTCGTCTGTGATACCTTTTTACAGTCCGTTCGTACAAGGAACTGAAATTGCAGTTATTATCGTGGGTATAAATTAGAATATAATGATATAAAATCTGTAAAGTAAAAAAAAAAAACGTGTAATGCCATCTAAAGATCTATGGGAAGCACGGAATATAGAAGCAATGATATTTGAGTAGAAACTACCGCACTCCCTGACAACACGGGGCTGTGACACCAAACGCATTGGGTTCTGCTCCGAAGGGTAAAAATCCCACGAGTATTATGGTATAGAAACTCCCTCCAGTACATACACAAAGCCCCGTTTTAATGCAGAACTGTACGTTCGTTTGGATCACAACATTTCTGAAGACGTGGAATTATTTCACTCCTTTTAGCTCCGAGGAAGAAGAAAAAAAGAAACCACTTCCGAGATGGCTTCGGTTCTTTATGCTTCCCCATCAAAGCCTGCTGAGAATGAAGGAAAACCCAACCAGCTCTCCATCAACCCTTCTTTGCTCCTTCGACAAATCTATACGTTGCAGTTACTCTCACGCCGCTCCGCGGTGTGGAGAGCTAATATTCAGCTTGCATACAGAACGGGCACGAGTTGCTAATTTGATCCTCGAAGGCGCAGCCTGGGGAAAGCAACCAAAAAAGCAACGCGCTGTCGCAAAGCACTGAAGGTCCTTTGTCAACCCAGCTCACATTTTCAACGCGTTAACAGCAGAAGGATCCGCTCTTCTGTAGTTAATTCAGTTAAAAGAAACGTGCCGTGTTTGTCGGTTCAAAAGGGAGGCCCGCCCTGAAGGCAAAAGAAAATATTATCAAATATACGGAGGGCTGGAGAATAGAGGCTCAGAATACCTTGCTCTCTCAATGGCTTCTGTTCTGTGCACATTGGAAAGCTGGCCCAGGCAGAAACGGTCTCCTCCGGAAGGATCCACGTATCCGTCGACAGTCACGATGGGACAGCTGGAAGGGACCTTAAACGTCTCCCCGACTTGCACGTCCATTTCAAAATATGCGATTGAACACCAATATTCTGGAGCTGAAGAACAGAGACAATTAACCGACTGGAAAACACCAACAAAACCCCCTATAAACCAAAGAAAATCATCAATTAAGCCTCCTGCAACTGCGTTTTTGGTGCAGGGTAAGAGTGTGCATTCACATAAGCAAGTCCACGTAGACAAAGACGTGTCTGCTAACACAGAAAGATAATACAAACGACATCAAACATGGGTTTGTTGCTTCTATTTGAGCACACATCAATGTGAGGGTGTTGGAGGTTTTTTGTAGTTAAGATCTTAACAAGTCTTTGTACAGCTTAGAATTCCAGTAAGATTTTGTAAACCATCTGCATCCCTGCACCTTATGATTACAGCTCGATTTTGTCCTCTTTTAGCATAAAGAATTAATACATACGTATCTATTCATGGCTTAGGCTGATAACAAACTTACTCTCAAACAGATCTGGCTTAAGATAGAAGAGTAACTACCTCCTAGGTGGAATCAGCTTTCTCTATCCTCCCTGCAAAGCAAACCAGATTTGGAAACAGGGGAAAAAAACCATCAAAGATCACAGACTGATCTTGTCTGAGCACAAGAAAGTCAGGTTCGGGATAAAACAAGGAAACATTAAGCGAGGGAGCAGAACAAGGTACCTTTTGGTGACTTTCAAGGGGCCATTTCCACAAAAGAGTGACAAAGCTGGCACTTAAACCAGCTTGTTGGGGAGGGCAAAGGAAATCAGCACCGCAGTTTACTCGAAAAAGGGGAAGAAGAAGAACTAACAGCCTGAAAAGCCAGCAGGAAAAAGAGCTCTCCCAGTGCCAGAAGTGCCACCCATCCATTAGAAACAACAGCACCCAAGAGCACACCTATTTGGCTTAACAAGCTGTCGTTCTGTTTTTATTAGAAAATAATAAACTAAGGTGCCTGAATTCCTTTAACTTTTTTTTTTTTTAATCTTCCAATAAACACTCGTGTCTCTCAGGACTGAGCAGGGTGAAATCAATAGGGTTAAAGAGACGCACTAAATAATATGAAGTACAATTGAGCTACAGTTACATTCAGCCAGCAATTATCAATAGTTTTATTGCTGGTACTGATTTCCTCGCTGGCCAGTGAATAAAGGAGTTATATTTTTAGGCTTTTCAACTATGCAAGTCTCCCTGTGCAAGAAACAGCTTTGCTGCTGTTAAAAATCAAGTATCACCTCGCACCTGCAACGGAGCTACCGCAAGACAAAGCCTCCTTGGTTCCAGGAAGACCAGGCTGGACGGGGCTTTGAGCAACCTGATCTGGTGGGAGGTGTCCCTCCCCAGGGCAGGGGGTTAGAACTAGATGATCTTTAAGGTCCCTTCCAACTCTTAACCATTCTATGGTTCTACAAAGTGCTACCCTTAATGAAGATTCCTGGAAAAAAAACCAAGCTTCTACCCAAAGGTCCAAAAAGTAACTTCAAGGTCATGGATCCAAGAGGGGTTTTGGAATGACCTAAGCTCCACGATGTTTCTAAGCAGGCAAAAAGTCCAATTTCAGGCACCCCGTAAGGTTTAGGATGAAGGACATTCAGGAGTTCAGACACCTTCAGGGTAGGGGCACCAGCATCTAAAGTAAATTCAGTTCACAGCCTATGTCACCATTCCGAAAGAAATATCCAAATTCAAAAGAAGACTCATCATAAAATGGTTCCTTTCCTTTTTTCCTCCCCTTTTGAGTATGTATCTCACAGATTTCAAAGCACCTGATACCAAAAAAAAACCCAAAACCACCAGAATCAGACCAGAAAGGTATTAACTCCCACAATTATTAGCACTACCTGTTAGATTTTACTCACCAGGATGATTTGATATAGGAGGCTGGAATGCAAGTTCGTTGTGAACTGGCCCTTTAAAAGAAAACACGCAATTCGTTTTTACACGAGCAAAAATAAAGTTTTCTCTCTTAACTTGTTTTCCTACCAGAAAAGATTTCTAAGGGTGCCAGATGTTATTAATCCCAGTAATTTGAATCAATTGGCCAAATCCCAGCAATTTGAATCAATAGGCCAAATCTGACAGGGGAGAAAAATGGCCACAAAAGAATTACACTCTTAGAGGTTTCCTAAAAATTCAGAAGCTGAGTAGAGCTAAGAGCTCCGTTAGCATCCCAGGAGGAACAAGACCCAGCTCCAGGAGAGAGCAGAAACCAGATGTGGCCTGCAGCTGTAATACAAATAGGACTTCGGGTTCACATCTGCCCCCAAGTTGGGCAAGGAGAGAATCACTGTAGAGAGGCACGTGATATAAATCCGTCAGGAACCACACTTCATTAGTTTCATCAATCACAGAACAAGCTGCCCAGCGTGCTGTGGGTTTGACCGTAAGAAACACTCCCTGAAGACGGAAAAAAGCCCTAAATAACTCATTTTCTAAAGAAAAAAAAGTACTGAATATGGTCTTGGTATCGGCCCAGTTTATTCTCTCCACTTTTATAAATTAACCAGGTCCCCTCCAGGCAGCCCAGAAGGAGAAGGAAAGACTTCAACATAGTATTATAAGTAACAGCAGCTTTTGCAACAAGATGTCAAAAACAGGCACAACGTTGGTAGGTGTCAAAACAGGCAACTTTCTGAAGTGAGAAAAGGCAGCAGCCAAGAAAAGCTCTATGTTGTATCACCAGCCAGTTACAAATATTAATTACGGAAAGATACATGCGCTGAGAAACATTTATAGAGCATCTACATGTTTTTACATCCTGCTGTTTCTGACAAGGAAGATGATAAACCAAGTGGCATCTTCAGAGAATAAAATAATGAAACTTAATAACCATATCTAACCCACAATTTTCTTGGTGGAGGCAAGCTGAAAAGTCATTCTAACGTTAACTCATAGTATATTCTCTTCTCCGCTAACGACTGATGCAAACAGGTAATCTGTTTAAGCACTGTTCTAGCTTTGGGCCACAAAATTTAGAAAAACTTAAATTTTGGTGGGGTTTTTGCACTATACTCTTATAGGCATATACCCTGGTAGCCACTTAGGCTAGATATTTGATTACTTTTTTTTCTACCCATCTCCTGTACCTTAAAACAAGATGTTGTGGTCCTATTTTGTAGATGAGAAAGATTTTCAAGTTTCTTTGCCAAATGGCAAGAGCATTTTATTGACAAATACTTCACTGCCTGGGCTTTCACAAAGATCTTTTAAACTGGCCTGTGTACACGGACACGCGCCTTCCAAAGCTTAATGTAGACCTTTACATGATTAAGACACAACTTCAAAATTTCTAGAAAAGAAAAACAGCCAGAAACTTCCAAGTTTGGAAAGAAAAATGTCCCAACAACGGGTTCTGAATCAGCTTCCTTTTCCACAAAGAAAACATTTACTACTAGACTGCAAAGCTTTAAAAACAGGTTTAGAAAGGAAATGCTGGTTTTGTTAGATATAGTAAGACATCTATAATATAGATGGTATCACTCTAGCTATCTGAATTTCTAATCTCTGCTGCTTTAGCGGAGGAAAGTCCATCAAGTTCTTTCTATTTAAGTGTCAGAAGATACTAAACACAGTCATGGTAGTTCTATAATGGAAAAAAAAAAGGATTTGAGGGTAAAGAATAATCACAAATGAGCCCCCACCGTTCAATAACATTAAAGTAAAAAAAAATAAGTGATTTGAAAAATCTCTACTACTTACAGTAATGTCCAGGATGCATAGGTGGATGGTGCTGAAGATGGCCATTCTGGTGGTGAGGTATGGTAGGGGTGTAGGCTGCCGTCCGACTTCCAGTCCAAGTTGTGGTACTATCTAGAAAAAGAAAGGAGCGGTTGGTTTTGAAGGGAGTTTTTTCCCCCCATCTCACTTCTAAATCCTCTATTTCTCCTGAACTGGTTTTTAGAAAACTAAGAAGAGTGCACGTATGTATATACTCACTGTGATGGTAAGTAGCTGGCTGAGCTGTAAACCCATTCTGCTGAGTTCCTGGCTGAGGCCCTGAAGCAATCTGTAAGAGTCCATCACTATGGCTACCTGTCAATATACTGGTAGGTTGACCTGGTAAAAGAACACACTACCTATTCATGAACGTTCCAAAACGGGTCATTAAGAAGAGCTCAGCACTACCGGGTAGGAAAATACACCCAACTAAGGGCGCTGCAATACACAGTTCCTACAAGTTTGGTTTCAGTATTTTATTTGGTTGGTTTGTTGTTTTTTTTCCACCCACCGGAGTGTCTTGCGGATGCTCTGCATCAGCTAATTTTGACTCTCGCCACCTTTAATATTTTTTAGGAGCAGAAGTATGCAGAGAACTCTCTTTATCAACCGCCTCTGGGGTTTGTTCACATCTCGTTTTGCAGTTTGAAAGGAAAGAAGAAGAGATGTCACAGGTTTTAGTGATTAACATCGCCGGAGTAGATTTGGTACGAATCCAAACAGGCCAACAGCAGCTCCAATAAACTGCTTATTTTCAGCAGGTTGTAACTGCTGTTCCTAAGGAGGACACTTGCTTGAATGTATGTTCCTCCAAAACATACTCAACAGTATTTTATTTTTGAAAAATAGTGCTTGAATAGAGCTGCATACATCACTGGACTCCTTCCTGAGCAAAGTTGCTGGGATTGATTTTTTTTTTTTCATTCCCGAAGAAATATTTCAAGAATTGCCTAAGCTTTAAAGTAAAACTACAGATATTTCAGAACAGGTGAAGAGAATTTGATTTTAAAAGGCTTCAGCTCAGCCATTAACACTAAAACTGATCAGCAGTTTCACAAGTACACTTGCACTCTCAAACTGGTGTGGCCAGCAGAATTTAACCCATTGAAAACAAACTAAAACCTAAAAATGAGCTTTTTATTTTTTTTTCCTGTCCGCTTGCCTCCAACAATTGTAGCACCGATGAGAAGAAGTTTTTGACTATAAACTGTTGTGAAAAGGCAATACAATTCAACCCCTATCCTTTTTTTTTTTTTCTCTGCTGGGGACAAATGCAGACATCGTATCTCAACTTGGCAAAATCATCGTTAGTTTTAGCAAAAAAGCTGGCAGCTAAAATTAAAGAACATTGTCAAAACACCACGGCGCTGCAAATTTGATAACACGAAATCCATTATAGTCACCCATCGTTGATATTAAAGCGATGAAGAGTATGTAAAACCCCTCCAAACCTCTGAAGCATGAGGTTGGGTGCTGGTAAAACCCGTCTCTTCTAAATACACAAAGAAACGTAAGAAAAACTTCACCGCAGCACTCCAGCGGACGCGTGAAAATATTAATTAGGGCTGTCACTTTGGTAGCACAGTGGGCCGTTAGAAAAATAATCAAGTTACAACTGGAAGACTCATTTTGTCAGCTGGGGAAACACTAAAGAGTTGTTTGAAAACCTCACAACGCTGCCACCTTAGAGTACATCCATTTGTCGTCCTGCTTCCTGTTGTAATAAATTAAGAAAACTCTTCAATTTCTACAGTAATTATTCCAATAATAGCCATAATGTTTTGTCAGTGGTCAGCTGTTTTAATATCAGAACGCTGAAGCTTTGGCATATCCAAAACAGTCCCGTCACACTCAAATAGTGTCAGTCCCACTGAAAAAAAAAAGACTGGGTCACCAGGAAAAGTTACTCTAATTACGCTGCAAATTAAAACTTTATGTGAATACTCATGAAACTGCCTAGATCCTACTGCCACACGCTTTATCGGCGTAGCGTGGCAGCAGCCCAGTTCCAATACAAGATCTACTTTGGCAAAAGACCCCCAAAATCAACCGTTATCTCAAGAGCTTTCCCCTTTTTTCAGGAATTTCGTATAAACTCCGTGATCTTACTTGTTGAAGCCACAGGAATGTTGGGAAAATTAGTGGTGCTGGTAGTGCTAGCCTCAGTGGGGGCCAGCATGGCTGGGGTGCTGTAAGGCTCCGTAGACGCCCTGTTACTTGGTGGGTGCTGGATGGTTTGGACCGAATGGCCTTCAGCAGAAGACAACGACGGCTGCCCCTCGTAGTCATGAACGTATTCGTCTTTCACCAACATGCTTGACGGAGCTGCGAAGGAGCCAAGAGTTCAACAGTGAAAAGCAAATCTATTTTTAGGATTTAACTACAAATTTCCAGCACTAACCAGGCCATTAAAACTACTGGGGGGAGGATTTACAGAATAACAGAATGATATGGGGATGGAAGGGACCTCTGGAGATCATCTAGTCCAACCCCATCCCAAAGGAGGTCCACAGGAACATGTCCAGGTGGGGTTGGAATGTCTCCAGAGGAGGAGACTCCACCACCTCTCTGGGCAGCTTCTTCCAGGGCTCTGCCACCCTCACAGGAAAGAAGTTCCTCCTCATGGTGAGATGGAACTTCTTATGTTCAAGTTTGTGCCCATTTTCTCTTGTCCTATCCCTGGGCATCTAACCCTCAACTATCTCTTCGTCACCCACTACAGTGTCCCTCATATTGGCCCGCCCCTCAATCCTCACCCACAAGCTCTCAACCATCTCTTCATCTCACCCCAGGGAGGGCTTTGGGGACATCTCCTCACACTCTATCCATTCCTTAACATAGAGGGTGACACCTCCACCTCTTCTTCCTCGCCTGTCCCTTCGGAACAGCTTCATACATTACAGACAATGTAATATTACTCCATATTTAACAACGTAGTCACTAATTATAAATATTCCAGGTACAGCTTAAGGAAATATTCCGAATATTCCACATACAGGAGAAGGTGTCACTGTCCATGGCAGGTGGGTTGGAACTAGATGATTTTTAAGGTCCCTTCCAACAGAAACCATTCTATGATTCTATGAAATAACTACCATGGTCCCTACACCAATTTATTTCTCTGTATCTTATGAGGAATGAGCCTGTTCCAAGTAAAACTCTTACACTACGTTAGCTCCCATGCTCCTTTTTAAAGCAGCCTTAAATATGTTAAAATCTGACAGTAATTTACTGTTTCCTGCTGCAAAAGCAGTAGCAAGATAAGGAAAAATTTAGTATGAATTTAACTGGTGCCTTGGAAAGCTTTGATTCTCTCCAAAAGGATCATTTTTCAGAAGACACAGGTAACAACGCAAATTAGCAGAGATGAGAACACAAGTTAAAGCCCAGTTTGTTGGGCTTTTTAAAGCCATTTATGGCTGGATATTTGTAATAATGTGCTAAGAACACTGGATTACCCAAATTTCCTTTTCTCTATCAATTTTTTCTGGAAGGGAAAAAAGTTCAGTTTTGAATGGGGGACTTGGGTCTTTTGAGTCTGGAGAAGAGAAGGCTGAGGGGGGATCTGATCAAGGCCTATAAATGCTTCAAGGATGGGTGTCAAAAGGATGGAACCACTCTTTTTTTGGTGGTGCCCAGGGACAGGACAAGAGGGAACGGGCACAAACTTAACCATGAGAAGTTCCATCTCAACATGAGGAGGAACTTCTTTCCTGTGAGGGTGGCAGAGCCCTGGCAGAGGCTGCCCAGAGAGGTGGTGGAGTCTCCATCTCTGGAGACATTCCAACCCCACCTGGACACGTTCCTGTGGGACCTGCTCTGGGTGGCCCTGCTTTGGCAGGGGGTTGGAGGAGATGATCTCCAGAGGTCTCTTCCAACCCCACGTGATTCTGTGAAAATAATTTATCAATATTTGCCTCTCGTCCACTATTTAGCTGGTTTTCCAAAACCAGAGAGACAAATTTCCAACTGCTCTCCATCCTCCCTCCCAAGGAGATACTCAGGAATAAACTGGGTACGTTCTGAAGAGTTTAATGCAGTTTGTGCCCACAGAAATGCGAGAGTAAACAGAAATACTCACCAGAACTCTGTAGTGTCAGTCCTGAGAGATCTTTAAAAGAGAAGAAAAAAAAAAAAGGGGTGGAGGATTATATACACAGAGATCAACAATGTCTGAACATGAAGTTTATAAGCCTTTACAAATCAGTATTACAGACTCTACAGATTACACCCCCTCCATCACAAGTCTCAAAGCTAAGTTATTCCTAGGATACACATTAATTATAAGAACTCAGCACAAAGCCAACACAAAGACTTACACAAAAGCCACACTCTGTTCTTTCAAATTCAAAATAAAGGTAAAAAATAATTCCGTTAAGAAGATGGACACGAGCGTATGAGAGCAATTTATATTCAGATCGTTAAAAGTTAATGTTTCTAATTTAGGCCTGGATTTCCTACACTCAAAAGGCAAACATTTTACATTCTATTCCCACTGTTCCATTTTAAACCAAGAGTCATACTTACCGATGCCAGGCGATACTACACGCTCATAATGGTAAGGATTTACACAGACACTGTCACATTTTAAGTCAAAAGCATACTGACAATATTTAACATGCTTGAGTTCATTTTTATGAAGATCAGGCCACCTCCAAAGACGAGCGTAAATCACATGAGGGAATCCCTTGCGACCAGCCACCTAAAAAGTCAGACACAAAAGTTGATTGGGAAAGTTAGCACGGCATTTTCCCTTTCGTTAGCGAGGAGCAAAGCTGGATGAGGACAAACACCACCACAACTTCTCTCCATCAACAAAACATGGGGAAAACCAAAAAATGGTGTGCGGTTTATCCAAGTTCTGTACTCATCAGAAATAAAATTCTCTTTGGGTTTTTGCTACGGTTAAGTCAACACCGTGAGTCTTAAGGAGAAAAAAATACTGGGTACGAATTGGCAGAATTTGTGCTTAAATGTAGTATGTATGGTCACCTTCCCCACCGTGGATGATGCTTTGCCCCCGAAGAAGAGGAACGAGGCGCTAAGCTACGCTATAAGGAATTTAACAAGTAGAAGAATGCCAATCCATTATACTGAAAAAAATAAAAAAAATGAAAAAAAAAAAAAAAAAATAATGCTTGTAGGGTAGATGGAAAGCTAGCCAGCAAACAGGACATCTGTCCTGGAACAAGGAAATCGCAACCCAAGCTAGGCAGGTACTGAGTCCTGACGATCTAAGGCTAAAGTAAATCCTCAGTGCAGACTCCTTGGAGTACCTTAGCAAGGGATCAGCGGTCTTTCTTCCCGCTGCCGACCAACACAGAGCTAACAGAAGCTTGTAGTGAAAATGCCAGGATAAACAGCCGAATTTGTTACGTGCCCTTGCTTTTTACTGCCACACACACACGCTGGTTTAAGAACGGCTGATCCCACGCCTTCTGCTCCTTTTTTTTTAAAAAAAAAACATAAAAAAAATATATATAATAATCAACTACTGCAGCAGTCCAGAGCTCCAGCCACAAAACAGGCCTACAAACGGGGAGATGCAAGAGAAGAGCTACTCTTCCTCAACACTCTAGGATCCTGCGTCACTCACTTTCGCTCCAGCTTCACTAGGAGGAAAACATCTGATTTTTTTTTCACTTGTACTAACCTGAAGCCTCCCATCCAGCGTTCTCTGTATTGTAACGCACTTGCTAGGATGAGCTCCATTTGTGGTTATAGCTGTAATCAAAGAATCCAATTCATCTTTTTTCTCCTTTAGCTTTTTAACTAAACTTTCAATTGCGCGTTTGGCAAAAGTTTCACTCTCTCCACCTTGGCGATGGCACATCAAGCTGTGAACAATGCTCAGACAAGCATCATTACTTGTTGGCGTGTTAGTAATAGACATATTGTCCATTTGTCACAGCTTTTTTGTTTTGTTTTGTTTTGTTTTTTTGTTTGGTTTTTTTGTTCTTTCAGATCAACTGTCACTTTTGGGGGCTGTTATGATTTTCAAGCTGATGAACAAGAGATGATCCAAGTTAAGTGTTAGATGTACTGTCTCTTGGTAAAACCTAGGAGGAAAAAATATCTACATTAGAATTGTTTTTTAACAAATTGCAGATCATGTTTCTAAGGAAGCCTGTGGCTTTTTCCTTCTTTTATTTTCAAGCTAAGTGCAGGATATTAAAAGCACATGAAAAAAAAAAACTGCATTGCTTGTCCCATGATAGCTAAAAACATGCTTAAGACGCTGCTTGCACGGTTTTAGATATAAGATTATTATTTTTTTCCCCTAGTAACAATATTTAAATAAAGATTATAGTTTCTGTACATGTACACATAGGATGTACATATAGAAAGGCAGGGATTATTAGATGAACAGGCTCTGAATCAGGAAAAGGAGAACGATGACAATGATTTCCTATGTTTTCTACGTGGTGGGATGAAACCAAGTGAAAATACTGACTGGGAAATGAAGGGGCATTAATTTCAACAAAATTTGAATAGGGAAGAAGCATGAACGCACACCAGAATCATCTATCAGCTTTATTTAATAATCCTGTCCAAACAGTTCAGCTCCATTCTGACCTCAGACTAAGGCTATTTCTCCTTTGCGCATCAGAAAGGCAAAACCGATATCTGGTCGTTAGCGTAATACTGATTTATGGAAATTAGGATGGTGTGTATCCTTATATATAAAAATCCCAACTGGCCCATTCGTCTTTACTGGATCCAGCTTCTTCTGGATGAAGAGAAACCAACCCAAGTCACTCAAAAAAAGCATTTCTAAATTGTCTCAAAGAGAACTGCCCTAATTATACGAAATGTGAGATTAAGGAATAAGCCCGTCCTAACACATTAGACCTTTCAAATTCCATCTGTTAAGAACCTGCAGCGGTTTCTGGTCATGAAGTCCTCCTCCTCAAAGCCAGCAGACCTCAGCCTTTTTGAAGTTGCCTTCAATTCACGCATTTTCTCAATTCCGAATGAGCTAATTACTACGCTTTATCTTGGTTTATCCAGAACCGTAGACAGCAGGTTTTATGCACTCAGAAAAGAAGTTTAATGTTGTCCCAAAATCTGCTAGGGTTCTTCAAGCCCCTCTGGCTCCACTAAGACCATTCTACCAACTGTGTGGGCTGATTTTAAGACATTGAGAGCAAATACACATGATTTTACAACGTTTTCTGAGCAAGCTTAAAATATAAGCCTTTCTGAAACTAACACGTTGTTTTTAGCAACGTAAATAAAATGTATTTGATTTCAATGAGTTTGTTCACCTTTTATCTGAGGAACACACATCCAAAGATCTGTTACTGCACCGGAATTTTCCATGTTATTAGAGGGTACAGCAGTAGCAGCTATTTATTAGAAACAAACGGGGTGTCACAAAAATAAAGAGAGGGATGTTTAATTTAGAAAGTTAACGCATGGCACAAATGACAGCGTGAACGCGTGGCTTCCCTTCTCGTAAAAAGCAATATTGTAACACAAACCCAGGACGATTATAAAAGGAAACAAAGTCTTCCCTATTTAATATTTTCTCCGATTTCAACTCGAATCCAGCATGCTTTGGTACACTTGGAAAAAACCACCCCCCCCAAATCCCCTTTTCAATAGTTTTCTTCTTTTGTAAGGATGCTTCTGGACCTAATTTATCCCAAAGGAAAACAATTAGCTAGGAGTTTGCCTAAGATCGTTTTACCTCGCTATTAAAGTTTCTCCCTCAACGCTAGGGGTTTGGGTTTATTTTGCGCTTCATCTCAATAAGCCTCTTTTAAAAGTCAAGCTTAACCTGCCAGTCATTCTCCATGGCAACCCGCGCTCGCATAAACCCGTAAAAGCTTGCCAGTTAAAACAGAATAGAAGATAATTTGCCTTAAATATAAAACAGCATCCCAGATAGATATGCATAAATAATCATAAATAAGTGACTAGATAAAGCTATTAGCCAAAAAGAGCTTGAAATAAAAGAGATGCTTAAAATTAGCCGCGCGGCTCTATCTTCTACGCCCCCAAAACCATGAATGAGAATTTCGCCCGCTGACTTTCAGGAGAGCAAGATCAAGCAAATAAACCCTGATTTAAGTGGAATGATCTTCAGAAATGTTGAGTCACCCCTCAGCTGCCACCGCGCTCAATAGGAGTTTCTGACTGTTCAGCACTTTTGAAAGCTGGGGCCACTTGTTTTGGATTTTGAATATTGTTACGCGCTGCTGGTGAGTAATCCCAGAATGATATGGGGTTGGAAGGGACCTCTGGAGATCATCTCCTCCAACCCCCTGCCAGAGCAGGGCCACCCAGAGCAGGTCCCGCAGGAACATGTCCAGGTGGGGTTGGAATGTCTCCAGAGAAGGAGACTCCACCACCTCTCTGGGCAGCCTCTGCCAGGGCTCTACCAACCTCACAGGAAAGAAGTTCCTCCTCATGTTGAGATGGAACTTCCCATGTTCAAGTTTGTGTCCTCTTGTCCCTGGGCACCACTGAAAAAAGCCTGGCCCCATCCTCCTGACACTCTCCCTTTAAGTATTTATAGCTGTTGATCAGATCCCCCCTCAGTCTTCTCTTCTCCAGACTCAAAAGACCCAAGAAGTCCCTCAGCCTTTCCTTCTTCAGAAAGATGCTCCAGGCCCCTCATCATCTTTGTGGCCCTCTGCTGTCCCCTCTCCAGCAGTTCCCTGTCCTTCTGGAACTGGGGAGCCCAGAACTGGTCCCAGTGCTCCAGCTGGGGCCTCCCCAGGGCAGAGCAGAGGGGCAGGATGACCTCCCTCCACCTGCTGGTCACACTCTTCCTCATGCCCCCCAGGACGCCATTGGCCTTCTTGGCCACAAGGGCCCATTGCTGGCTCATGGGCATCCCTGTTGTCCACCAGGACTCCCAGGTCTTTCTCCTCAGAGCTGCTCTCCAGCAGGTCACCCCCAACCTGTCCTGGTGCAGGGGGTTATTCCTCCCCAGGTGCAGCACCCTACGTTGAAGTTCATCAGGTTCCTCTCCGCCCAACTCTCCAGCCTGTAATTACAACACTGGAATCGTACCGTGAAATTCAGGAGCCTTCCTTTACAAGTCCCCTCTGTGGAAATCCTGGTTTTAACCTTGCCTTTTCCACCCCCAGAAAAAGGGGGTGAGGTCAGCGGGTGCCAACCTGGCACATATTGATAAACACGGTGACATATTTCTTCCGAAGCACCAGAAGAGTGTATTTTGCAGATGAGCCAAGTTTTTACGTTCCACAAAATCGAGTTTCTCACGCAACAGCTCTCCAAACCTATCTTTGACTGAGTCACACATTCAAGAGGTGCCTTAACACCTTCTTACTATATTACTTTCATGTGTGCAAAACGCAAGCTCAGTGCGCTATATTTTTAGAAGATAGCCTTTGAAGATAAGGTTCCAGCGTGCCCTCAGACACGGAGCGCTAAGTTCTGCAAAAGAACAGTACGTTTGTGTGATTTAATGTTTATTTGGTGCACGAAACCCCAAAAGTGTTCCTTAGCACACCCCACAGCCAAGTAGGTGATCCCACACTACGGCTCGAGCTTGGATTTACAGCAGAATAACAGGGAGGGCCAAATATTTTGACCGAAGATCTTCATACTTCCCTCCACCCCAGGAACTTCATGGAGACAGCAACGGGTGAGAGAGCGTTTTGGGGGGGAAAGGGGCAGAGAGAAGAGACAGGGAACATGAGAAAAGCAGGAGACAGAGTTTGTAGTGAAGCTCTGGGCTTCGCCTACCTAGGAATAAAAAGGTGTTTCTCTCCCTTTTTACTGTCGTGGGATAGGAGTGGAACACAGAAGGGAAAAAAATGGGACATGGTAACAAGTTACAAAGTTATAGAAAAGCACCTCTTCATGTTATAGAAAGGAATTTATTGAAATAACAGGTATGTTCCAAAACAAGTGAACAGCAACTAGTGTTCTGCGATAGTCTAAGTATGGAAACAAGAGCAGGATCCTCCGAAGAGGAGATGAATCTGAAAGACAAAAGAAGTTCAGGTGGCCAGGTAATTAAAAACACCTTTGATGACCTGCAGCAAACAGGCTACTATGTCAGGGAACTGACAAGTAGCCATTAACTGCAACTCTTCCTTCAAGACTGATGCAGATTTGAACAAATACCATCATTCTTCTGTCCATCCTGCTTCCCCGGGGCCGCCTGGCTGAAGGGTGCTGTATCTTTTTAGCCTGCGCGATGAAATTCCAAACATGAAGCAGCTGTCTAAAATTAAAAATGCAGCCCTGGTGCCACATGCCTCATTTTCATGGCTGTGGATAGTTCTGCCAGAAACGGTTACCTGAACGATAGAAATAGATTCTAAAAAACACAGGCATCCATAATAGTATCCTACCTCATGGAAGGAAAATCAAATATATTATTGACTTATCTACGTGGAAATAACATTACTGAGCTCTCACACTAGTGCTTCTCATTGCACTTCCATTTATCTTATGGGCAGGAGAGCAAAATAAGCACCATACCGACTCAAACGATTCCTCTGTTCCCAGATCAACCGCTACATTCCCTCTCTCCAAACAGCCATCATTTGACAAGCGTGACCGGGTTTCACGCTCAGCATCTTCTCCAAAAGCCAGCTCAGAGCTCCAAGGAGAGCGCTCCCCTTCGCGGAAGGAAGGTGGTCCCCACCGACCCGAAAAAAAACGAGCCAAGTACAAAAAAAAGGAAAAGCAGGTGAGATCTCACCCAAAGGGATAATCAACGCGTTGATGGAACAGAAAATTAATATTCCACCTCGTTTGTCAGTATCTCTTCAGCCACACCAGCAAGATGATATTACTTGGCTTATTACAGCACGGCTTAAGAACAAGGGTTTTTACATGCCAAAAACCAGCGTGAGCCACGACTTCCAAATATTTGCAGCGACTCCACAGGCAGAGCACTAGGTATTGAAGAGAGAAGATCATCTGGAAGGCCTCAAGTGAGGCCCGAGAGATGCCGAGGTGCATTTCAGTTGGAAATTCTTCCATCAAAAGAAAAGAAAAAAAAAAAGAAAAAAAAAAAGAGGTCTGAAAAAGGTATAAGGGTTTGAGAAAGAGAAACAAATGTTTTTCCTGCTTTTGGTGGCAAGAAAATAACTCATGTGGACTCATTTCCTTGCTCTTACGGAGGTATTGCTAGTTGGGCAACTGAGACATAAGGGCAGGGGCTGCTAAAAAAATACACCTAAACTCCCGTCGATGTGCCCTAAAGTCATTCCGCCAAACAAATTTGGAAACTTCTCTAAAAACACCCTTCTTCCTCCAAACAATTCCCACTTCCAATTCTCTAATGCGGCTGAAATTTGCTGAGGAGTTACAAATCCAGGCTTCCTAAGAACTCACCTTCTTTTCTACTTCTTAAGAACAACCTGAAATGAATACTTTCTGAGACTCCCAAATCGTTTATCTTCCTCCCGCCGCCTCCTCCTCCTCCCACAAAAGTCACGATTTGCAATTTGGGGAGATCTGTTGACCCCCCCCCCCCCCCCCAAACCGAGAAAAAGGAAGTAATACGCTTACGCGGACAAACCAGGAGGTTACGGATGGAAGCTGGAAATCAGGGACGTCAACCCAAAGGAATATGATCCAGGCAATCAGCGATCCAACAGCTCGGGCAAGGCGGTTAATCCGGGCCCCGGCGCTGATATGATACACTGCCCTTATTCATTTACAGTAGGCTTTTAAGCCAATCGCAGCTGCGGAGGGATCAAATTCGCCAAGAAACCGGGTCTAAAAATGTGACAGTCCAAATGCCACTGGATAATTACTTTAAGAAACGGGCAAAAGACCAAAGCTCCCCCTCCCACCCCCCCCATGTCACTTTCGTAGCGTATATTTGTTACGTTTCTGCACCAAACTAAATATTTTCCGGCTAAGAAACAACTTAAGGCTCTTGAGACTTCATTGTTTGCAGGAAAAAGGACACTTTGTTTTAAAAACCGAGATGCTAAGAATGGTGAAACGTTGTATTTAAAGACAAAAAAAAAAAAAAAGTTAAAAAATATAACACAGCCTTGGCACAACTGGGAAAGTAGTTCCTGCAGGTGTCAGGCCCTTTGAAAAGCTGTTGATGGAGAAAGGGAAGGAGTTTTGCTCAGAAAAGAGGTTTCAGATACAGAAGGTCCAGAGATGGGACCAGAGATGCTGGTGGGAAGGGCTGATAAAAAGGGAACAAAGAAGGTGAGATGGATTTGCAACCACATGCACAAAGAAACCTAAAATAAAAGAGTTGTGATGGAAATCCAAAACAGTCCGCAAAGGTAAAATCAAAGGAAAAAAAATAAAATAGATTTTTACACGTGCTAAGTATTGGATGACACATTGGGGGCTCGGGGAGCCTTTAAACAGCGAGGAGGAGAGAGATTTGCCATCTTTTTTTTTTTTTGTACAAACTGATCAGACAACACTCCTTAGAGCCTTTTGAACCATAGTCAAAAGTCGTAGGTCCCTTCCAACTGAATTATTCTATTCTAAACAATAAGAACATCAAATTTTTTTTAGCAGCAATTATGCAAAACGGTCTATGATGCACGTAAATAGGTAAGGCTGAGAATTTAGCATATCCCTGTCAAGGGCTGGTGTTACAAACGCGTACAGGGACACTAAAGATGATGAAGAAAAGCAAGGAAGGGTGTCTAACGGCGTCCACCAGGTACAATCCAGTGTTTCTATCTGGGCTATGAATCTTAAGAGAACTTGGCCATCATCCACCGTAACGTATCGTAGAAGGGTCTAAGCAAGTCAGCAAATTTGCAGGCAGAACATATCCTTTGTGATGAGCTAGGACTTAAGTGGATACTACCACTGTGGTCTTCAAAAATAAATAAATAACTAAAATAAAGAAATAAAAGCTCCTCACGGCTGAGCTTCCAAGTAGAAAAAGAAAATAAAAATATGGATGTTGCAGCAAGAAAAAAAGAAAGAACGCAGCCAGATCAAGGCCTACGGTGCTGAAGGGAAAGACATCCAGCCTGCAATTCTAGGGAGTCACACAGTGGGGCAGGAGGGAAATTAATTTAAAAAAAAATAAAATTAAGGACCAAAACCATGTTTCCAAGTTGCTAATATAATTTTGGGGAAAAAATATCTAAGAAAAAATAAGAATTGTTTGCTTAAGGCTGTCACTGATGCTCTGAGAGTACCATTTAGTGGTACCAGCCATCCCAGTCCCCGATTTCCAGCGTTTTGATAGCAGGCAGTAACGCAACGCTAACGAACTGGCTAATTACAATAGCCTACAAATCGACATCTTGCTAGAACATTTTGCATGAATAAAGGACAAGAAAGGCTCTTGCATAAGCCGTTGCCTCCAAAATTAGACAAACACAAAGATGACAGAAAAGCAGCATATACATTCGATGGCTTTTAACCACCAAAACATTACTCCGGAGTTTTGCTCTTTAATAATGCAGTGGGAGAAGTTTTATGACAAACATGCTAAAAAAAAATAAATCCATAAACCGATAAAACAAAAAGCAGCTTGTGATTTGATGAAGATATGAATAAGTGATTAAACTGCAGATACTTTCCAGCACATCAGAACTATTATCTATTTGCCCAAAGGGTGAACAGGAACAAAATGTTTGTAGACATGAGAACAATTAGCATTAGAGAGCAAGAGAAAGAGGAGTGAGAAGGCACCGCGCTCGCCCTGTTCTGTACAGTAAGAGCTAACATTCCCCAGAATACTATTTTTGTGCCTGAATCTGAATCATCAGTATCAATTCTGCTCATCTCGCTGTCAGTAGCTCCAAAAATTGAAGACACATGACAGCATAAAAGGAACCGGGGAAGAGTTTGAAGACAACTCTTGAGTGGCAAGTCCTTTCATCTTAACACAAATCCGCAGTTAAAAAGTGCGAGCAGCCATTTCTTTGTGGAAGGAAGGGATCTGATGTGTAGCTGCAGCTCTCGGCGTCTTCACTCCCACCTGCGCGCCTCAACCGCTTTCGAAAGCGCTTTCGAAATGCAACAGACTCATCCCGTAAACGCAGCGAACATTTCTGCTGCACGAGGTCCCGGGTTTATTTTAGATCCCGTTCAAGAAACTCATCTAATAGTTAATAAATCCTTATCTTTGAATGCGCTTCAGTATTTTAAATTAAATTACATGTTAAATCCTATAAAGCTGTATTTGTCATCTGTATTCCCCTTCCCTCTCTCTACTTTTTAGGTTGGAGAAAACATTCAGCTGGAAAAAAACACTCCTCTTTTCAATACAGGCTTCTGTACGGTCAGAGAAGGAAGACCACTGCACGTTACGCCACCGGAGGCGGAAAAGGCACTAAACTCCTCTACAACTCCACTTATTTCCACAACACAGATCCAGGCACGGAGACTCCCACCACCTCACCTCCGAGAGGCCGCCTCCAGCGTCCCCATCGACCAAGGGGTCAGCCCCTCCTCATCCTCGAGGGGATGAAAACCTGGGAAGGGCAGGAAAGACCACGCTCAGAAAGGGGAAGGTGGCGGAAGCCCTCGCCATAGAACCACAGAGCAAACCTGGACCAAACTCTTCCTCAAGAGTATCCTGCAAGGCTCATCTTTTTGCAGAAGGCTTCCTTCAACAAGGACAAATTGTCACCTGTCAAGACCTCACGAGGAGAGGAAACAATTGCGGCCACGCCAAGCAATAAAAGGGAAGAGTCAAACCTTGCTCAGGGCGTAAGCGGTGTGATTTTTCACTCGCACGTAACGTTTCGATACCCTAGCAATAGGTGTATTAGATAACATCTGTTCTTTATTGTAATCTGCACGGGGATAACGTTCTCTGCGTTTGTTCGAGCTTAAAAAAAAAAAAAAAAAAAAAAAAAAAAAAAAAAAAAAAAAAAAAAAAAAAAAAAAAAAAAAGAGAAAAAAAATAATAAAAGAAAAATCACCTCTGGGCAAAGCAAGCATGGAAAATTCCAGCCCCAACCAAAAGTAGAGTTTTTTCACAAGGTTAACAACCTAGGAAAACCGAGTCCTAAAATTCCAGCAGGACCTCAACAACAGCACAGCGAGGGCTGCTCCTCACCGGGATCGACCCAGCTGCTCTCAGCACCTTTGTTCTCCTCTAAATCTGTTGATGCCTCTCAAAACTCACATCCCCATTGTGTTAGCGGCGCTTGAATGCATTATGTAAAGAGCCATCTACTTAAAAAGAAGGAATTCTAATCAGTTTTGAGACACTGACTGCTCCTCTTTAGGCTTCGCCTCTTTGAAATAAAGTTTCTATATCAATATTAAACACCCATGCTTATGCAACAAGCAAATCAAGAGAGGTTCATGAATGCAAAGTGAGAAGAAACTCCTTTCAGTAAGCAATCCGGCCAAGATAAGAGGAGGGCCAGAAGGACAAGTTGCCTACTTATCATGACGCCGGGAGTCCAAAAACACGTTTAGTTTTCGAAGGCAGCTATACAGCCGCTTCAACAACCGTGCGCGCGGAATTGCCTAGGAGTAAGGACAGTCCCAGAGCCCTACGATTTAAAAGGTGACAGTTATCAGGGCAGAGGCTGAGACCGCTCTCGCCTGTTGACAGTGGCACACCATTCTCCACCAAGCTCATTTGAGAAGCGGTGGGAAAAGACACCGCGATCCTACCCCGGGCCGTATGCGTTTGCCAACAATTGGTTTGCAAGCAGTACAATTTGGGCTCGAAATAATAACACATCTAGCCCGCGACGAGGTTACCCCGCAAATTAACGGCGGTCAAAGCTTTTGAAGACTCGACTACGCAGCAAGTCGCAAACCTCCCCCCAAAATCCCAACGCCCCCCCACCCCCCAAGAAAAAAGGGGATGGGAAGGAAAAACGGTAAGGGAGGAATGAGCTCTAATTAACACCCCTTAGGGTGAGCAGCTCGGCGCTGCCTGGAAAAAAAAACTCGGCTCAAAGCAGCTATCGCCGAGAAGATGGCAGGTTCGGGGAGAACTCGAGGCGAAGCGGCTCCCACAAAACCACCCGGGGATGGGGTGGGG
>QJSC01026731.1:733834-757815 GCA_003697955.1 Calidris pygmaea | reverse complement strand
GCCCCATAAATACAACCCCCAAAAATATATGGCTGGGAAATACAACCCCCTTAAGTCTAAATAGAATACGTTACATCTCCTTCCACAGCCAAGAGCTGGCTTTCAAGGCCCACCATGAACCACCTCCCGCTCCTAACAACTGCATTGTTTCTCTACCAATTAAAACAGGGACTCAAATTGCCTTCGTCATTCTGGGACTCTGGATCAGGGAGGGGAGCCACAGGATGAGAGGGAAGGGTTTTAAATTGAAAGAGGGGAGATGGAGATGAGATGTGGGGAAGAACTTCTTTGGTGTGAAGGTGGTGAGAGCCTGGCCCAGGTTGCCCAGAGAAGCTGTGGCTGATCCATCCCTGAAGGAGTTCAAGGCCAGGTTGGATGGGCCTTGGAGCAACCTGCTGTGGTGGGAGGTGTCCCTGCCCAGGGCAGGGGGTGGGACTGGATGGTCTTGAATATCCCTTCCATCCCAAAGCATTCCATGGTTCCATCCCACCACAGCCAGCAGCAGCACACAAGGAAAGGATACCCTGGAGCTGTAAGGGACTGGGGTGACCACCAGGAAGGTGCTTCACCAGGGAAGATGCTGAGCTTCTGCCTCATCTTCATCCAAACCCAACCAGCTCCAGCAATAATTAGTCCTGAGAAGCACCTCTGTAGACCTTTAAGATGATTTTGGAAGGCTGCAGGGATGCTGTGCCCCAACAAAATGGTACTTTTCCCAACCACCTAAAACTCCTCTAAACATTCGTCAAATATCAAACGCTGGTAGGAGCAGGATCAATTTAACATGTTGTGGTTTAGCATCCATCATCCCCGCCCCTAAAATGTTACTTTGATCCAATTTCTGGAGCTTGTTCTACCTCAAGATCCCAATCAATACGTTTTTATTCTTCATAAAAAATGCATTAAGTCGTTCCAGCGACTACGTGCCAAACCACCGATTTCAGCGAGACCTGGATCAGTCCTACCACCTCGCCAGAAATTCGATTTCTAGAACGAAGCCATCCCAGGTAAATAATTAATCCCCTTTTCCTTACAAACGAACGTAATTCAGGAGGAACAAACCGTTTGAAAAGTCTGTTTAAAAAATAAATAAATAGAAATGCTCCCAAACAAAGATCGTGTTTCACCGACAGATGAAGTGTCCCATCGTGGGGAGAGGTGGATCCCAAAGGCTGAACCACCTCCAGGATCAAGGATCCCTTTTCCCAGCTGGATTTCGAGCCCTGGACACAAAGAACGGAGGGACATCTCCTCTGTCACAAAACTCCTCACATCTCATTTCCTCCCTCCTCTTCTTTCCCCGTAACATCAAAAGCTTCTTTCGCGTTTTATCAAGTCCCTTCGCTGGTACCGGATAAAAAAAGGAACCAAACTTAGAGGAACTCTTCCAGGAAAGCAGAAGAATTTTTAAAAACAAGTTATTCAAAGCTAAAAAAAAAAAAAAAAAAATCAATAAATTTTCATTTACATACCCAGAACTTGTTAAAACACCCTCCCGGTCCCTGCGGGACCAGACTGGAGTCCTCTACCTGCCGTCAGACGAAAATATTCTCAGGCAAATATATTTTAATGCGAAGGAATTTTGTTCTCTGGCAATTAAGGAACGGTTAATGGGGAGATAAACTCATTGTGAAAATAGACAGTTTATGGTCCAAATTTTTCTGTCCTGCCTGGCGCACGTGTCCCCCGTGAATTTAATTCAAGTCTCACTAGCAGTCAGATTTATGAAGTTAATTTAGTACCCAGACTTAAGAGAGAAGAGTGGGCCACGGTAAGCAAAACCAACATGGGTCTGCTACGAAGGACACAACTGTAACTCCATTCTAAATGTTAAAATATATTAAATTGGAAATACAGGAATGCCATGTTAACTCCAGAGCTGCTAAATGTACCCTCGTTCCCCAACCTACCAAAAAGAAATCAATTTTTCAAAAAGGACAGCCGTGAAGTTAATCCAGCGTTCGCTCCGGACCGGTCCCCATGGATTCTTCTCACCCGCACCCTCCTGGCGTTTGAACTGAAACGATCCCGGAATTCACAGCAATTAATTAACTACAAGGATGCAAAAAAGTACGCATTTCTACAAAAAAATAACATTTTGGGAGCAGCCCAATCCAGCACGAACGCATTTCAGGGTGCAGTGGCTTTTGGGTCGTCCCTTGGTATCATTTCCAGCCTTGAAGTTGGTCCCTAAAATTCACCAATGGCTTAAAAATCGGAATTTTGGGTTGTCCCAGCGTGGGAGCCAACGTGGCAGAGCAGGTCAGGACAACGAAGAAAAGTTCTCGTAGAATATCTGGAGTCTGCTCAGCTTTTGACTACGTAAAGCACAGTGGGGTATCGAAATCTCTGCACCTGCTGTTAATTTTTCATCATAAAAAAGAATTTAGGGGGGGAAAGAACATGCCATTGCGTGACTCTGCCCGCTTTACACCGTTTTTGAGGGAGAAGCCATAGGAATCTGTGAGTTTCTGCTCCAGAAGACATGTTCCTACAGTTTGCAACTCCTCTAATTTTTTTTAAAGAAATCACAGAATCACGGAGTGATATGGGGTTGGAAGGGACCTCTGGAGATCACCTAGTCCAACCCCCTGCCAAAGCAGGGCCACCCAGAGCAGGTCGCACAGGAACGTGTCCAGGTGGGGTTGGAATGTCTCCAGAGAAGGAGACTCCACCACCTCTCTGGGCAGCCTCTGCCAGGGCTCTGCCACCCTCACACGAAAGAAGTTCCTCCTCATGTTGAGGTGGAACTTCTGATGGTCAAGTTTGTGGCCATTTTCTCTTGTCCTGTCCCTGGGCACCACTGAAAAAAGCCTGGCCCCATCCTCCTGACACTCACCCTTCAAGTATTTATAGGCCTTGATCACATCCCCCCCTCAGTCTTCTCCAGACTCAAAAGCCCCAAGTCCCTCAACCTTTCCTCATCAGAGAGATGCTCCAGGCCCTTCATCATCTTCGTAGCCCTGTGCTGTCCCCTCTCCAGGGTACAGACCTAAAGACCTCCAGAATATACTCCTAAAACTTCAGCGATGCAGGCAACAGGTCATCCTTCGGAGCTTTAAATGGATCAAATCGTTCAGAGTGATTCACTTTTTGAACTATTACTTATTTATGAGAAAACTTCATGCGCAAAGGGAGAGTCGTAAGAGCTCCTCAAGCCGAGCAGAGCAACACCCCCAGCTACAAACACTTGCCAGGGGTATAAATACTTTATTAGTTTGAGGGTAATTGTCTTCTTACACAGCAATCGGGTAACAGTTACAAAATGCTGTTATTCAAAGGCGAGAGATCTTAAATTCCGGTGCAGAACACAAACCTTCCCGAGGGCTGCATTAAGATCCATGATCTAGGAATCTCTGCTCTGCTCTAGGAATCCGTGGTCCAAGGAAAAACCCCGAGCTGTGGAGGCTTCCGCCAGCCCACACGGTCGGTTTCTGGGGAGTTTAGGTGTCTGAAACCATCCCTTATGAAGTTATTCCGAGTTCCAGATGTTTGAGCATCCTTTTTTTTCTTGCAGAATGTACCCAGTAGCCTCTCCAGTTTGCGATGGTTCCCTGCATTCCAAAGAGAATTCATTTGGAATCTGGAAATCCTATTATTTTTAAGCACTCTCCAATGCCTTCCTCCTTTACGTCTCCAGACAGAGCCCGCTAACACTATTTTTACTTTTTCATTGGAACTTCTATGGTCAGAAAATCCTCAGCAAGTGTTACCTCTTGACCATCTAACACCGACTCCGCCTGTCTCTTCAGCTCGGTGACGTCTGCATCTCCCTCCCCTCTCTGCGCAGCCGGTTTATACCGCTGGCTGAAGTGAGTCAAAACCAGTTTCTTCACTTGACACGATTTAGCAAAATCCGATGCCATTTTTGGAGTGCTATGGCCATGCTCTCTGGCCTTCTCCTCTTGGGTATCGTCCAGCGTGGCTTCGTGTATCAATACATCGGCTCCACGGCAAAGCCTCAGCGCCGCGTCTCCAACCACCCCCGAACAATCCCCCAAAATGCAAATTTTTCTTCCAGGAATAGGGTCTTCTAAGACGTCTGAAGGAGAAATTGTTACTCCGTTCTCTAGAACGACTGGCGTTCCATTCTTCAGTTTCCCATATAAAGGACCTGGTTGAACCCCTGGTAAATCAAGGCAAAAAGAGTCCCTGAGTATTATCATAGAATCATAGAATCATTCAGGTTGGAAGAGACCCTTGGGATCATCGAGTCCAACCATCTACCCTACTCTACAAAGTTCTCCCCTACACCATATGAGATATGGTTATGATGAGATGATGATATCAACTTCAGAAGAGATACGCTATATATAGAGCTGTCTCACTGAAAAAACACAACCTCAGTACAAATAGCCATTGATATTTCATGTACTTCTTACAAAAACAAAGAGCTTGTAACAGCAGCAGGAAGCGTGCATGAAGAAAAGCTACATTCTTCATATTAAAGTCAATAAAGTCATGCAAATACGCCGGCCGTATGTTTCCCCGAGAGCCACGTTGTGCTTTTTAATCGTTAACGGCGGAACTTGTTTGCTCTTCCCAGGACGAGAACGGCCTCCGATATTAATCGGCACTAGCGTTACACACCAATTCAGACTGCTGCTCTGGTATGAAGTATTAAAACATCTTCAATAGAAAACAGAAAATTGAATTAAAATGGATTTTATGGAGAGATACAGCAGCTCTAATTCGCTAGAACCCCCAGGTCATAAAAAGATTTTAATTGCCTGTGAACGCCATGTTGTTACATTTGCTGAAAATCAGAGTCACTCCCCAGCTTGAACACATGCATTTAGGCATTAAAAAGAGATTAAAAAGAAGAAAAATAAGTCGAAGTAGTTACCGAGGTCTTTCAGCTTCTGTACATTGAGTTTACCGGTCCGGGGCTTCTCTTCCAGCACGAAGCCAAAGGAAGGAACGCGGTGAAAAAGGCGGAAGGCTTTCAGAACCAGCTGCTCATCCTCAACCAGCAAGTAGGAGTTTTCCACGGGATCCAGGTGAAGGATTCTCCCTTGTGCTCCCTGGGGAGACACCTCACCTCCATCCAAGTCAGAAAAGTCCTTAAATTCCTCCGCGGGGCACTGGTCCCGTGTAGGAACCAGTTCATGAACGGTGTAGGGAAAGAGAAGTTGCGAGTGGGAGAGCTCCATACTCCTCCAGATGAAGTTTCGGAGTCCTAATGGTCCGTAAATATCAACGGGCGGTTTGTTGGGGTCAGGGCTGCTTTGGAGGGAAATTGTACACAGCAGGCCAGGAAGACCAAAAAAGTGATCACCGTGAAGATGAGTTATGAAAATCTTGGTAATTCTGCCTATCAATCAGAACAGGAAAAGAAAAACAAACCAGGAGAAGACAGGAAAAATAAACAAACACCCTAACAACTCAGAAATAATCCCTTTTTGGCAAGCAGGCGGAAATAAGGAAGGAGGAAAATTAAAATAAAACCAGTTTTTAAGCAATAAATTCCAAACCACAAAGTACTTTTTGTCCCACAGTAGCAGTAAGTGTCCACCCAAGTTTTATTTTGGCTTCATTTGTCAAGAAAAGAACTGCCCAAACGAAAGGTTTAGTTCTTTCTAAGGCAAAACATGCACTTAAGGATTTGGGCTTCGTTCCGGGTCTGAGTTTGTCTCACTCCAGCTCCCCGGAACCGAGCCCTGACCTTGCCAGATCAAATAAAAACCCTAGAATGTTCTCTCATTGCAGACACGTGTACTTTGATCAGGCTGCCTCAGTCTCCTCTGCCAGCTGAGTTCCTGCTTCCTCACAACAAGGCATTTTCTCCAGCATCTCTTAGGGATGGGCAATAGGAAGGGCAGAATCTCTTTTGTTTAGATTTAAGAACAATGTAGTAAAACTCGGTAAATTTCGTAAAGATTAGTCTTGGTCATTCAATCCCCTGATAGCTTCAGATTTCGGAGGAGGAGGAGGAGGTTGGTTTTCTGTTTAAAATTGATTAATTTGAGCTTGAAAACTCGAGAGTCCGAAGTCTGCTCTTGCCACTGCAGGCTGCAAAAGCACAGCGACTGAGGGTAACTCTGGTTTCCACTTTATTTCCCAAAAGCGTGAAAGTTACCATGAATAAACGCAACTTTCCTTGAAAACAAAAGCCCAATATTTATTGACAGAAGATTCATGGCAGGTGCTGTCTAGAGGTGCCTTCAGACACATACAAACCGCACCAGTTTAAAGCCCCACAGAGTGGTCCACGTTTGAAATTACAAAGCCCGAGAAATTAATTCGAGGAGAGTTTGGTTCCCAAACGCTATTTTTCACCAAAGGGCAATCGAGGATTATTGCACAGCAGGTTCAGCCACTCCCACCCATCGGCAGCACCTTCAGACGCTCGTGTATGTTTTTAGGAGGTATTCAAATACCCTGAGCAGGAGGACGAAGCGTTTTGGTTTAGATCTCACGAAACTTTTCCCCTCCCCTCATCACAACAGCACAAACCTGCTCGGAGGTGGCTCTTCATGAACTGGGTTTGAGTTCCCTCCCCGCAGTCGAAGAGCCAGCACTCCCCTTCCCGGCGAAGCACGACCGCCGACGCTCCTCTCGTTGGAGAGGGATACGCTGAACCCGTGCCGAGGAAAGTTATATCCATCGACATTTTGAATATGTCGGTACGTCTCCTGCAAAAAAAAAAAAAAAAAAAAAAAGAGATTTTGAGCCACTGAACATTGGTATTTATGCTAAGAAAGAAACATTTTTGCTTTCCCTGAGGGCACACTATGTACTTTGTGAGGATCAAATTCCCCTTCCCTTAAAAAATAGAAGTAAAACCTCCCTGGAGTAGGGCATGATTTTCAGTATTTACAAGGAGATTTCTTTTCTATTATCAACAGAAGGTTGCAAACATGCAGCCCAAACATAAACCTCTTGTTCATCACCTAAAGAAACAGCCCCATCCGGCTGGAAATGCTCTAATATTTTAAGTGGAAAAACTAGCCACCGCCAGGCCTTTGCGTGGCCTGAAGGCTGCGTGACAGACACACCACGGGACATGGAGATTGCAGCGGGAGGATCTATAGGACCAGCTGCCGTACCCCTGTTGTTCCCGTACCCGCTGTAGCGTTGGGATGAGGAGCCCGGACTGATCAGCAGGAGCAGGACAACCTTTGGAAAGCCACACCTGCACAACTCGGACGCTGCCTCGGGCTGCGCTTTCTCCAGCCGTAGTCCTCCCAGACTCGGTCCCTACTTCCCTTTTCAGATGTATTTCCACCTCATTTCAGCCTCCGGGTGCCTCAGCAGCTTCAGAGACCTTTCAGACAAAAGAATTACCGATTTCTCAGGTTTAGTTTCTTTCAGAGGGGCTGCCACAGCTCTCTGAAGGGGAGCAGCCCTCCTCCCTGGTGCCCTCCCGAGGGAATTACCTCATAAACGCGCACCGCATCCCCCCCTCCCCCCAAAAGGCAGAAATAAACCTTTTGCTTCCTTTTCCTCAGCGTAAAAAGCACATTAACATCTTCCCAGCTGACCGGCCTCGGCGTAAACGCCCGGGATTTGCGGCCCGGCGAGGCCTCGCCCCTCCCGAAATCACCTCACGGGCCAGGCCGTGCCGGCCCCGCCGCCTCCCCCCGCCGTTCCCCGGGAGGGCTTGAGGGGAAGGGCCGAGGGGTGAGGAGGCCGCTGGGCCGGGAGGCGCCTCCGGGGTCGGCGGGGTTCAGTCAGAAAATAAGGCCAAGGCCCAGGCCCGGCCCGGCTTCTCCCTCCCCCGGGCGGCGGCAGGCGGAGCCCGCGCAGGGCCCGGCCCGGCCCCGCCGCCTCAGCGCCCTCACAGGCCGGGAAGGCCCCGCGGCAAGACCGGGGTCTGGGCCTGCGGAGGGCCCGGGGCCAGGCCGGCCGGAGGGGGGACCCAGCTGTAAATAAAGTCGGTGTTTGAGGCAATTGGGTATAGGTCAAGCCTTGTTTTTGTTTTTGTGGGTTTTTGTTTGTTTGTTTTTCTCAGAATAATGAAAACCCAACGCAGTTTAGGCAAAGGGAATGCATTTTACTAAGAAAATAGAAGACCACGTTTCCATACGCGTTTCCATAGAGTTACAATGTTATAAAGGAGGAAAAAAAAATCAAAAAACAAAACCCAATCAGTTCACATTTAAATACAATTTTAGTTTCAGCTGAGCAATGACCCTCCCAGATGCAGTCAAACCTGGACAGATTCAGCCAGAACTGCCCTCAAAAGAGCTCCAGTAAACTTAGGTTTATTTTATTAGGTAGATATGGTTAAGATAGAAATACATGTAAATTACTTTGACATTTTATTCCTTAATGAAAATGTTTGTGTAGTCCTAAAAGTTTTTTTTATTTCCATTAGAAAGGAGCTACCCAAAGGCTGCATAAGTCAAAGGTACTTGGAGAGTCCGGTCCCACCCAGGGGACCACAGATGCTGATGGCTGACATGACCCATGGCCACCAGATTCCCCGTGCACCGTCCATCTGCTGGCACGTCTGCCCCCGGAGTGGGTAGGAAGCAGAGGAATGCTGGATTTCACCCAGAACATCTGCAAGCTTTCCGATACCATGGTAATGGGTATTTCGGGAGTAGGTAGGTAGGTCAAGGTAGATCCAAGCAGAATTAGATGTCCCTTCACCAGCGGCAACTGAGTTCCATTGCTCAAAAGTTCAGCCGTCAAGCGGGTGCAATTAGAGCTTTGCTCTAGATTTTCTCCTTGCTCCAGTATTCAATGTAACACCGGTCCCCCGTTCCGTGCGGCTGTTATGAAACGGGATAGCAGCACGCGTCATCTCAAAAAGAGTCCCAAAATAACAGTGGTTTTCTTAAACTGAGGAATCGCGCTGATAGCCGAGACAGAACAGGAGTCCATACTGTTCCTGCAGTCCGATCCCAGAGTCTCGCACATACCTTTATCTGAATTATGGGGGTGCTCAAACTGCACCTTTCAAGTCAAGAGGACCCGGAGCAAATGAGAGACAACTTGGATATACTTAGGCCCAGAGTCAGCTGAACTAAAATTTGCACTTGTAGCTGTACATCAGGGATCCCCACTCCCCTCTTCCAGGAGTAATCACCAAACAGGGCTGCTAATGAGTAAACTAAAAGGCGTATCATTTATCTTTACAGTTACTACCAGAGGAGTGTGACAAAGGGTTATGTCACCCCCTTCTCGCCAAACAGCGCGCTGGAAACAACAGTACAGAGAAAACACACACCTACCACAGGAAACCTGTTAGACACCGACCCGCATGTGAAGGGTGGCTTCGTTTTTAGGCTCGGAAAACAAACACAACATCGTGAAACATCACTGTTCACAAACAGAACCGAGAACTTTGGCGAGGAGTCACATTTGGGTTTTCAAAATCTATCGGACACAACAATTGTCTTCCTCTACACGTCAATTATTGGCACAGGGGCATACGCTTTAGGAACATAAAAACCTTTGTAATGTCTTTGACCGAGAACACACATATTTAATAAAGAAAAGGCTGCGCTCCCTTAGCTACCCCTTCTCCTCCCCGTGGCATTTCTACACCTTGCTGCCAAGAGGCTCCGTCCTGCTCCTGTTGATTTTAAAGAAGCAAGTCTTGGACCAGTCCTGGAAAAAACGAAGCTACTGTCCTCAGTGGGAATTTCTGACCCTCTCAGAAGCGTTTTGTATCTCCAGAAGAGTATCCTCACAGAAGAGACATTAAAGACCGGCTTCTATACCATTCAGAGGGCAAAAATCACCAGGGCTGTGGTAAGAGCTACAACACTAGTCATCCTTCAGGTGATACATATATATTTTTAATACCAGTATAAGCTTAACTTACACTATGCGGTGTTACAAAATGCATCCTGATGACAACTTTTTTCCCTTCGCATACCACGTAAGAGAATTTTCTGTAGAAATCAAGATCGGTAAATGCTTTTGAATAAGCCAACAAACAGAAAAAAATCAGGTTAAGTAGAACACCAAAAAAGTACACTGTGGTTCCTTACTAAGCGGCAAGATTAGCAGCTGTAATTAATTCCAAGATTAATTAGATCTGAAGAATACATAAAACTGAAGATGAATTTATGTATTTCATTTTAAAAAAGATAAAAGGGAGAGGGAAATGCACTTAAAATTGTGTGAGCTGACACGTTAGCTGTTACTAATGGAAAATAATGTCCATACATTAAAGGTAAAATTCCATATTATTGCAAGCTATAGATGATTCACAGAACTTGATTAAACAATCTCCACAGGTGCGTATGCATAGATGAAGTCTAACTGGTACCATTTAGCTGCCGTAACTGGGAGAGGTTAGAGAGACACAGTCAGGTCCTTCTCCACCCGAGAGCTCCGACACATCCCCAGCCCCACCAGGGCAGGGCTGTAGTTTAACTGGAGCCTCCAAACTGGTTTATTCCTCACTCGTGCAGTGGGATTTCCAGAAAAAAATTACGCAGGAATATTTTCTCCTTGGGGAAAATCCCAACTCTGGCCAGTTCTGAACTTAATCCCTGCTTAAAGACAGCAGGGAGGGAAATGGGCTCCATCCCTCAGCTTGGCAGCAGCCAATTTTCCTGCAATTTTCCTGCACGGGAGGTCCCTTTGGGAACCCAAATCACGGCTCCTACTGCCCGCAGGTAACACTATTTCCCCCAAGCTCTGCCTTTTCCTGAGTACTATCAGTTCCCACTGATTACGGACCATAAACTGCACTTCTGGCCTGAAGAAAAAAAAAAAATTAAAATAAAATAAAATAAAATAATCAGACTGAAGAGACGGATGCAGATCTTTATTTTTTTTTATAAGACAAGAGTTATTTTTCCGGACCGATTGCCCTGCCTCTATGATCATTCTCAGCCGGGACACAAAATCAGTGCATGGGATATTTGAGTTACTCGTCTGCCTAATTAGTACTAATTGGCAGAAGTGAAGAAAGTGTGCGTTCCCGAGATACTCGAATCCAGTGATGCAGAACTCCACTGAGACGCTGCGACGGGCTTCAGCTAGAGTTGAATTCCCTCCCACCCCACCCCAAAGGTAAAAATAATTTGTATACACTAAATAAATAATTTCTCAGTAAGATCACAAATTTAAATACAATAAAAACCAGGCATAGCAAAAATAGATGGAAAAAAAGCATTCTTTGTAAAAACACCGTACGTGTGTGTTGGTCTTTTTTTTTTTTGTACATATACTTACAAGTTGCAAACCACGGACGTCGCCCGACTCGGCGACGCAGCATTTCGAGCCCCGCCAGACAGCACTTTACCACAGTCTGAATATGTTTTGGTTTCTTTCCTTTTTTTTTTTTCCCCCCCCCGAAATCACTGGTTTCTGGGTTTATATAATCAGTCTTCTTTCCTCACTTAGGTAAAGCCTTCCCAAAGTTTATTGTTCTTTTTATCTAAGACGTGAATTTCGTTTGAAAATCAGGGGCCGGGCGGTAAGCGACAGAGATCGTGTCGAAGGGGGTTCAGAGATTATTTTCCCTGCTCTAGTTTGGGTCCATCTGTGGAGACTGCGTTTTCCAGTATAAATGAGGATATGAGAGAGGTGTTTGCCGCCGGTAAATCCCGAGCAAGCTTTACTTCAACACCTCTTTGGATTCCAGCTTCAAGTTTGCCGGTATAGCCCTTTTACATCTATCTATCTATTTATTTTTGTCCTTTTTCGCCTCGATGCAGCACATATTATTTATTTCTGTTCCTGACGTACCATTGTTCTTGTTACAGAGACCGGATTTAGAGGAGTCACCGACTGTAACTCTCGCTGCTGTTAAAAAAAATAATACTGGAGGGCAACTCGAACCAGATAGGAACAAAATGAAAAGGAATGCACATTGTGGTATCGGCATCAAATGTGCAGTAATATTCACTGCAAGGAGAAAAAAAGAAAAATCAACTCTGCGATATGTTTAGGACTCACAAACTGGCTAAAGACAAACACCAAAGTCTTCTTCCAATCCCTGAACGCCTTTTCCCAGGGATCTGAAAACTTGATTTGGGTTTTTTAACACAAAAAGGCCTGAAAAATTAAAGCTATAAACGGAGCCGAGGAAGGTGAAGCGCTCGACTTGGAGCATCTGAGATCTTTCGAGTCCTGTATTCGAATTGAACTGAACCTACTGGGCTGAGACCACAAGAAACCTTTGGTCCAACTGGAAATGTGGGTGTCAATAGCTGCCTGTGCCGCTTTCTGGTTCAGCTCCATCAGCTGCGTGGGGGCGGGGGGGGGAGTTTGTTCGAAGCGGCAACTGAGACCATTTAGGAGTTTCGGAGTCAGCGATGTCATGAAAACACCACGCACGAGTCTTTTGTGGGGAGAAAACAATTTAGCTCAGGAGAAACAGAACCTTGAAAAAAAAATTAACGGATGAAACATAAAGCCTCCCCTTGGAGTCCACTGCAGAAAGTCTTGGAAAAAAAAAAAATCTCTAAAAGATTTCCGTTGATTATTTCAGATCCTGCCTTTACATGATATGATTTATCAGGCAACGGCGTAGCTTCGTTTTGCAAAGCTATTAAGTGGTTAATATTATTTGTCGGGCTTTCCAAGGATAATTTGAACGAGCTCATGTTTTTCCTGATAACGGAGTTCACGCGACGACGCAGAACACGGAATTGAGACATCGCCGCGCGTGACGCTGCTCCTCAAAAAAACCAGAGCAGCCAGTGCCACAAGGAAGCCTGGACGGGGGCATCTTTACACATCAGACAAAACAGAAAGCCCACGAGACTGTTAAATTTGTCTTAAGATGTTGGTTTTTTTACCTTTGACAAATGCTCTCCGGCGATGTCACGGATAACGCAGCGTGACAACAGTAGGACGAGTAGAAGACTGATTATTAAAAGCAGAAATAAATCATTCTGGAAGCCAACAGTGATGAGAGAGCTATAGATCATCGTAGCGAAAACATCATTAATGGAATTCTTTAGCGTGGTGCAGGTTCTGAGCAAGAAATGCAATATCATTATTTAAATTAATTTTGGAGAGCTCTCTCATTCCTGTGACGGATGCCATTATCCCTACAGTTTATCGGGTACTCGGGAGAGATCTACGCCAAGTGAAAACCAGGGTAACAAGGGAAAAAAGACGACAAAATGAGCGAAAAATAAATTACAGGACTCAAAAGATCATGATTTAAATTGGTCTGGAAAAGGGGATCCCTGCAGAGTAGAAGATACTGCCTGAGGAGCGCGATCTTCCGAGGCGTCAGTGAACCTTAGATTCAGGCCAGTCATACACGTCTGGCATGAAGGATTCGTATTCGTAGGTCCAAACTTTTGATCGAATGTAACGGTTCTTGTCTGCAGGCTCAGGGTAATGGAAAGCCATGTTGTTTGCGTACAAAAATTCCATCACCTGGAAAGTTAAATCAGTTCGTGCCTTTTACTACGTTCATGTAACATCCACGCCTCCCCTGCAATACGTTTAGGACTCACAAACTGGATAAAGACAACCACCAAAGTCCTGAATCATAGAATTGTCCAGGTTGGAAGGGACCTTTATGATCATGGAGTCCAACCATCAACCTAACTCTGATAAAAACTGTCACTAAACCATGTCACTGAGCACTATGTCAACCCGGATTTTAAATACTTCCAGGGATGGTGCCTCAACCACTGCCCCAGGCAGCCCATTTCAAGGCTTATTAACCCTTTCAGTGAAGAAATTTTCCCTAATATCCATCCTAAACCTCCCCTGGAGCAACTTGAGGCCACTTCCTCTTGTCCCATTGCCTGTTCCTTGGGACAAGAGACCGACCCCCCCTGGCTACACCCTCCTTTCAGGGAGTTGGAGAGAGCCAGAAGGTCTCCCCTCAGCCTCCTTTTCTCCAGGCTCAACACCCCCAGCTCCCTCAGCCTCTCCTCAGGAGACTTGTGCTCCAGACCCCTCACCAGCTCCATTGCCCTTCTCTGGACCCTCTCTAGTCCCTCATTGTCTTTTTTTGTGGTGAGGGGCCCAAAACTGGACACAGCCCTCAAGGTGGGGCCTCACCAGGTGCCTAGTACAGGGGGACAGTGACCCCCGAGTCCCACTCCCCACGCTGTTCCTGATACAGGCCAGGATGCTGGTGGCCTTCTTGGCCACCTGGGCATGCTGCTGGCTCATGTTCAGCCAACAGTCAACCAACACCCCCAGGTCCTTTTCTGCCAGGCAGCTCCAGCCACTCTGCCCCAGGCCTAGAGCCTCCATGGGGTTGGTGTGACCCATGGGCAGGACCCGGCACTTGGCCTTGTTGAACCTCATCCCATTGGCCTCAGCCCATCCATCCAGCCTGTCCAGATCCCTCTGCAAAGCCTTTCTACCCTCCAGCAGGTCAACACTCCCACCCAACTTGGTACCATCTGTGAACTTACTGAGGGTGCACTCAATCCCCCCGACCAGGTCATTGATAGAGATGTTAAAGAGAACTGGCCCCAGTACCGAATGCCTTACCAGGGGTGTGAAAACTGGATTTCAGAAATCAAAGGCCCGTAATTTTTGGCCCGTCATCACTGCCAAACCGAAGCATCCGAGAAACCCAAGATTTTTATACGTGTCTCTTATTAAAGGCACAAAGAACTGGGTATTTTGTGCCCGAGCACCTTGTGTTCAAGGGTCATGCTGTGCAGTTCACAGCAAGTTAATGTACACATAAACCACTCTTAGTACAGTCCACATTTATGCTTCATACTCACCTTGACAGCGATATAAATAGAAACTTCCCTGATATTAGATAGTGGAGGATAAAGTCTTCCTTGTGCAAGCTCTTCATCCGTCAACTGTTCTGTCAATGCCTGAGTTAGAGAAACAAACAAGTTCTATTTAAGGCATCCCAAATGGGATCAATAACATCCTAATACACCTGAGAAAACCAACTTGCAGTGTTCTTACTGAGTGCTCCCAAAGTACTAGAATTTTGACAACGCAGTCAAAATCTCCAGATTCTCAAAGATTTGTGCCTGTATCAGCAAATTCTGCTCGTAGCATTTAGGAAAATGAGATCCTGCTTTTTTTTTTTTTTTTTTTTGGAGGCTGAGCTACCCATAATCACGGAATTTAGAAGAGCGCGATGTGCCTGCAGGACTGCCCCGTGGTTTTGGCCAGTTAATTTAGTGGTTACTCTGCTCCAGTGGGTGCTCCTGCTCCAGAGGTGAAAGGTGGGAGAGGACGGGAACCTGGAGACCACGTGCATCCCCCACCACACCACCGGAGCGGGGCGGGAGGAGGAAGAGGAGGAGGCAGATTTCCCGCCAGCCCTACGAGGCTGGGAGCCAATTTACAGGCGCGCAGATTTTCTATTTGGGATGAAAAATTAAATTTGCAGTGGAGAAGCTGCAATTTTCACCATTTCATTTGACCAAAAGATTTTTTTTTTTTTTTTTTTTAATTCATTGGGGAGGGATAAAACCAACAGGAAACGAAGGAGTTTCAGTGAGATTGGAGAAATTGCCCATCCACCGTCGTGTCAGATGCCACAGCCTACTCTGCTTCCACACTTACCTTAGCAGCTTCTAGGAAAACCTTATCACTAATATGTCGAACACTGCTGAGGATCACAGCGAGAGCCACGCCTACAATAAAATTATTGCCAATTAGGGCCACATCATCTTAAAATCTGCAGCCTGCTGCCGAGAAGCTGCCAGTCATCTCCAATGTTATTTTTAAAAGTATTCCCATCCCTTTCTTACACACATTTCACGGAACTATTATCGTGCCTGCCAGTCATTTACCGTCACAGGTGGCTTTTGACAAGGGGTTGGAGCTTGGCAGCTCAGGGAGGAAAGGGAGAGAAAGGGGAGGGCAGAGAAAATATCCCTAAGTGCTTCTTTTGCACCCCTGCTCATGCAGATACAACTTCAAGAGGAACGTATCGACACTTATTTTCTCCTTCCCCCCCAAAACAAGCAGAAAATCCGTAACAGCAGCTTTCAAAGTATTTAATAACACACTTTTATCCTCTTAGAAATATCCAGTTGGGTGAGCGCACTGTGCGTGTCATGTGTGTAGCTGCACGTGCCTAAAACCCATCCTTGACTGCTTTTCTTTCATTCATTCTTCTGATTGAGTTCTCAGCTTCAAATGCTGGTCACACCTCTTTCGTGCTGCTTCACTAACTGCCCAGTGTAACAAGGGAACCCAAGAAGAGGTGCTAATAGCCTAGTCTTAAAGATTAAAAGATGATAATTGTAGTTCTTACCTGGAAAAATATAAGCGTTGTTTCCTTGGCCTGGTTTGAAGGTTCTTCCATCCTTCAGAGTCACCAGGTCGAAGGGACTGCCGCTGGCAAACAAGCAACGGCCCTGTTAAAGAGAGGAAAAATCCCAGTCAGGCAGCTCCTAAAAAAGCCAACGGTATGGAACAACCCAGTCATTAGGGAATTCAGGGACACCAGAATCCTACAGCTCCTTCAAGCACATCTTTACATCCCTCGCTGCCTCCATTTCTACAATCCCAGGATGACACCAACCAAACCCACCCTTTCCAGTAGGGCCTGGAGGAGATAGAGGAACCAGTAGGCATCTGCATGTTTCTGTAGCAAACATCTAGAAAGCAAAGGAGGGAAGCACACACACTGAACTGCGCAGCTTTCGAAGGAAAGGAAGCATCTATTTGTTTTACCCTTCATCGTTCTTTAAGACAGTAAAGACTTAGAGGAACTTCTCACACGTAAAAGAAAGTATTTGTGTGTTAAATGTTATTATGGTTATGGAAATGTTCAAGGTCAGGTTGGACGGGGCTTTGAGCAACCTGGTCTGGTGGGAGGTGTCCCTGGCCAGGGCAGGGAGTTGGAACTAGATGGTCTTTAAGGTCCCTTCCAACCCAAACCATTCTGTGATGCTATGATTCCAACCAAAACCACGTATCAGGAACCACGGCCACAAGCCAGGACCTACCACCGTGGGGACTGTACATTCTTCCTTCGAAAAGGATTTTAATCAACATGAAATATTAAAAAACAAATCCAGTTTGGAGTGGGAAATAACACCCTCCAGGCAATGACCCTTTCCTCAAGCAGTGAAACCCCTGTAAGCAAAAAATCTTGACTTTCTTTTGAGTAACAAGTTTAATAATGTTACTTTAAAATATTTAAGGCTCTCTAGGACCGCTATGTTTGAGAACAAATTACCAAAAAAGCTAAACCTCCTGAATTATATTTGACCTTTAGGGCGTATCCGTGACAATAGCCTTTTTGTGTGGGGAACAAAAATCTATGGACACATTCGAGGACGGGACCAAAAGACGCTGAAAATGAAAACACAACAAAAGCCCAACAACAGTGACAGGGGGCACTAAAGCATCGTCAGCCTTTTCCAGGTGCCATCTAGTGGAAAAAAAAAAATAAGGAATAAAAGGTTAGTGATGATACCTCCCGTTCCCTTCCTGACTTGTTAGTTTAGCCCAAGATTTCACACCAGCCAGGATTAGGCCGTTGTTCCAGGGGCTAGGAGACATGTGGGGCTGACAGCTAATTACCCGACAAACTTCGTTAGTTAAATGACAAAGTAAGCTGAAAGTAAGTTGAAGGGAAAAATATTCTATTAAAAATGCAAGCAAAAATGAGGCTGATTCTCCCTCTAATAGCGGTGCTGGCCTCCTTCAGCCATCAGAGATGCCGGTAGTTTTTATATTTATTTATTCCAGAAGGTTTGGCTGTGTAACTAACTCTTGTTGACTTTCTATCCAAGATATTAGATATTAATTTTATATACTGAAACACTGCCCTACTTACTATTCTGCCTAATACAAGATATCCCAGAGATATTAAACCATCTTCATTTCAAAGTCTTCTCATTTACTACTAAAAGCTTAAGTCTAGCTTTTGTCCAGAGGGTGTTATTCCTGCTCCAGGGGTCACTCTGGACCTGAAAATTAAAAGTATTAAGAGTTCCCTCCGAGCTGGTGGGCCCAGTAACATGGAAGAGAACCTGGCTGCTAACTGGAGATGATGGGAAGTCGTGGTTGTGACACTGGAAATTGAGCCACACTAACAGTGGAAGGAAGGAGTTCAAAGCTCTGCATCATGAAAGAGGGAAAGATCTCCAGTGCATGAGACACGGGCATCATGAGAGGGTAACACGAGGACAGGTCATCCTTCTCCTCTACTCTGCCTTGGTGAGGTCCCATCTGGAGTACTGTGTCCAGCTCTGGGCTCCCCAGTCCAAATCTGCTCCATTTACTTTTGCCAGAAGACAAGAAAGAACTGTACTACAAGAAGGAAGACAAGAATGAACTCTCCAACTGGAGAGTTGGGCAGAGAGCAACCTGATGAACTTCAACAAGGGCAAGTGCAGGGTGCTGCACGTGGGGAGGAATAACTCCCTGCACCAGGACAGGTTGGGGGTGACCTGCTGGAGAGCAGCTCTGAGGAGAAAGACCTGGGAGTCCTGGTGGACAACAGGATGCCCATGAGCCAGCAATGGGCCCTTGTGGCCAAGAAGGCCAATGGCATCCTGGGGGGCATCAAGAAGAACGTGACCAGCAGGTGGAGGGAGATCATCCTCCCCCTCTGCTCTGCCCTGGGGAAGCCTGAGCTGGAGCACTGGGTCCAGTTCTGGGTTCCCCAGTTCCAGAAGGACAGGGAACTGCTGGAAAGGCGACAGCAGAGGGCTACAAAGATGAGGAGGGGCCTGGAACATCTCTCTCAAGAGGAGAGTCTGAGGGACTTGGGGCTTTTGAGTCTGGAGAAGAGAAGACTGATGGGGGATCTGATCAATGCCTACTTCAAGGGTGTCAGGAGGATGGGGCCAGGCTTTTTTCAGTGGTGCCCAGGGACAGGACGAGAGGAAACAGGCACAAACTGGAACATCAGAAGTTCCATCTGAACATGAGGAGGAACTTCTTTCGTGTGAGGGTGGCAGAGCCCTGGCAGAGGCTGCCCAGAGAGGTGGTGGAGTCTCCTTCTCTGGAGACATTCCAACCCCACCTGGACACGTTCCTGTGCAACCTGCTCTGGGTGGACCTGCTTTCGCAGGGGGTTGGACTAGATGTTCTCCAGAGGTCCCTTCCAACCCCATAGCATTCTGTGATTCTGTGATAATTATGTCAATAAGTCTGAGGAATAATAAAGTAATTTGAGTTCCTGCAATCTCACACTCAGTAAAGAATTCAACTGCTAAGAAGAAATACGTCAACATTTCTCAACATCACAAACCTCCGTGAGCGTATAGGCCTCCTCCGCTGTGCATTCAGCTTTCACCGTAGGGTTACTCAGTGCAAATATTATGGGTCTCTCGTTGATGGAGGCCATTGCTTTGATCACATCCTGAGAGAAGAGCCGCCCGGCTCCCGCAACTCCTGAAGGAACGGAAACGCATCGAAATAGAATCAATATTTGAGCTCCTCAGGGCAGACAACAGCGACTGTAGATTAAGTTTGTGCCACCCCTGAATTCTCCTGCTCAGAGCAAAGCATCTCAGGCTTTTCTAGCAGTAAGAGATGGAAACCAGGCACTGCATAAAATCCTCGTTTTCACAGCAACACCTAATTAATCTGCTCCAGAAGTCTATTTTGCATGATTTTTTTTGGTATTTATCTGTGTAAAGAACACTTATCGCTGCCCTGGATAAGCCAGTGGGAACTCCAGGCTCTCCATCAGGATTCATTCTCGCTGGTTGTTAACCGCAAAATCCATGACATAGGTATTTCTGACCACACCCAAAAACATATGTACATCATTTTATGTATTTGTACCTTCGTACACCACCTACAAACTCTGGCCAAAAAACTTGTCTTTTCCAAATAAATCACGTGCAAAGGAAATTACAGAGTTGTAGCAGGAAATACCTGTAAATCCCATCCGACCTCTGCAGACAGCAGAGAGTTATAAATCAATACCTACATATGGCAGTGACTTCAGAGGTATTGGCCATGTGGAGTACGAAACAGCTCCTTCAAGCCATGCTCCTGGCAGGTCCTGGCCAGAGAAGCTGACTTGGGGAAGGAAGCTCAGGAAAAAATACATTGCTCAAGTTAGGGAGCTCCTGCAAAGCAGAAAATGGGGTGTTTGGGGGTGTTTGTGACTGCTCTTTCCCATACTGCTGGTGTAGACAATGTGGGAAAAAAATAAAAGGTTATGTTTTTTTTTCCCCCTGACCCTTAGTTCCCTTTCTTACAGTTTCAATTCATTGTGGCCGTGCAATCCCTGAGAACACGCTCAGGGTTTTCTAAGAAAGGTCCAACACCAGTTGGACAAGGACTAGATGAAGGAGTTAACATGGACACAAGAAGAGTACTGGGTCCAGCTCTGAAGTCCTCAACATAAGAAGGACATGGACCTGTGGGAGCAGGTCCAGAGAAGGTGACAGAGATGCCCTGAAGGCTGGAGCCCCTCTGCTGTGAGGACAGGCTGAGAGAGTTGCAGGGGTTCAGCCTGGAGAAGAGAAGGCTCCAGGGAGACCTCAGAGCCCCTTCCAGTCCCTCAAGGGGCTCCAGGAAAGCTGGGGAGGGACTCTGGATCAGAGAGGGGAGCCATAGGACGAGGGGAAAGGGTTTGACACTGAAAGAGGGGAGATTGAGATGAGATGTGGGGAAGAACTTGTTTGGTGGGAGGGTGGTGAGAGCCTGGCCCAGGTTGCCCCGAGAAGCTGTGGCTGCCCCATCCCTGGAGGGGTTCAAGGGCAGGTTGGAGGGGGCTTGGAGCAACCTGGACTGGTGGGAGGTGTCCCTGCCCAGGGCAGGGGGGTGGAACGAGGTGATCTTTAAGGTCGTTTTCAACCCAACCCATTCTATGATAAGATGCAGAAGGAGCGCCACAGCTACAATGAAGGATGCCCTGAGAGCTGACCTGCAGCTCAGTATATCTTCAAGCTGCAAACTGACCTCCCATTTTCATCTTATTTAAACCAGCAGAAACACAGATCACTGTCACCAACCTCCTCGGAGCCACGTTAGCAAATTAAATACAGCAAATAACCAAATGATGGAAGAACAGCAACAAAAATAACCTGACTCACCAATGATAGCTGAAGGCCGAAGTACATTCACTGCCTCTACAAATGTCTTTGGTATCTGCTCTGGAGCCTGATGCGTAAACGGTTCTTGATTGGAATCTACCTTTTGTTCTCGGCCCTATAGATGAAAAAGTTGTTGTTTTTTTTTGTGTGAGAAGGACACGGAAAGCACTGGCCATCTCTACTGTGGTATTTTCAAGGCATGGTGCACCCCTACCTCTACCAGTAAACCGTATTTGTCAAACATCCATATTCTCCTGTAGGCTTCCTCAGGAGAAACACCGCTTTCCGTCATGGCCATAACAATGAGGTTTGCGATTCCCAGGGCAGCCTTGTAGATAAAAAAAAAACAACTTTCATTTTTAACGAGTCACAAAAGAAGTATGCCATCACAAACACCCCCCTGTTCAAGATCCCCGTGAAAATCATTTAGTAAGTCAGCTCTGTGACCCAAGCAACGTTGGCCTAGATGGGGACACGCTCCTGGGATCAACAGTGTCACATCTTCAAGGAAAAGTGGTGTGGTGAGTAGGACTAGGGAGGTGATCGTTCCCCTGTACTGGGCACTGGTGAGGTCCCATCTCCAGTGGGGTGTCCAATTTTGGGCCCCATACAACAAAAAAGACATTGAGGTGCTGGAGAGGGTCCGGAGAAGGGCAACGGAGCTGGTGAGGGGTCTGGAGAACAAGAAGGGGAGCATCTGAGGGAGCTGGGGGTGTTCAGTCTGGAGAAAAGGAGGCTGAGGGAAGACCTTCTCACTCTCTCCAACTCCCTGAAAGGAGGGTCTAGCCAGGAGGGATTGGTCTCTTCTCCCAAGGAACAGGTGATGGGACAAGAGGGAATGGCCTCAAGTTGCACCAGGGGAGGTTTAGGATGGATATTAGGAAAAATTTCTTCCCTGAAAGGGTTGTCAAGCCTTGGAACTGGGTGTCCAGGGCAGTGGTGGAGTCACCATCCCTGGAGGGATTTAAAAGCCGGGCAGACGTGGTGCTGAAGGACATGGGTTAGTGGTGGCTTTGGAAGTGTTGGTTGATGGTTGGACTAGATGATCTGAAAGGTCCCTTCCAACCTGGACAATTCTATGATTCTATGAAAACAGTGACGGCTCTTCTGGGTACCCTGCCCCCCTGCCTCTACCAGTTCAGCACCCACAATAAACCAGCCCAACCAGACAATAAGAACAAGGAAGTGCTGCAGCTTCCTGTCAAGAAACCACAGCCTGGCGTTTTGTGTCCACCTGCTTTCTGAACCTCTCTCTGCTCCTGCTGCCAGAGATACAGGCCTTGGAGGCAGAGGGCAGAGAGTGGATGTTGGCAGGTCTTCCCTCCATCTCCCTTTTCCTGGCTCGCTGCACAGGCTGCTAAGCCTGGCAGGAGAAATAAGGTAGAGGGAAGCGCAGAGCAGATCTCACTGCTCAGGCAACAACGCGCCATCAGCCAATTACTGCAATCTGGACTTTCCCCAGCTGGAGAAAATTTCAGCTAATTAAGTTATTTTGTCAGCACCACAGAAGCAATTTTGCTGATAGACCAAGAAGCACGGTACTGGTCCTGACGCTGCGGCCCCAGTAACTACCTAGTGTCTGTTGCAGATACTTGCTGAGAAAACAACTGTGTATTCCTCCCCAGTGCTATAAAAATTAACATACTTTTCCCCCCATTTCCTACTAAATCACAGAATGGGTTAGAAGGGACCTCTGGAGATCATCTAGTCCAGCCTCCTGCAAAAGCAGGACCACCTACAGCAGGTTGCACAGGAACCCATTCAGGTGGGGTTGGAATGTCTCCAGAGAAGGAGACTCCACCACCTCTCTGGGCAGCCTCTGCCAGGGCTCTGCCACCCTCACAGGAAAGAAGTTCCTCCTCATGTTCAGATGGAACTTCTGATGGTCAAGTTTGTGCCCATTTCCTCTTGTCCTGTCACTGGGCACCACTGAAAAAAGCCTGGCCCCATCCTCCTGACACCCACCCTTCAAGTATTTATGGGCCTTGATCAGATCCCCCCTCAGTCTTCTCTTCTCCAGATTCCAAAGACCCAAGTAATCCCTCAGCCTTTCCTCAGCAGAGGGATGCTCTAGGCCCCTCAGCATCTTTGTAGCCCTCTGCTGTCCCCTCTCCACCAGTTCCCTGTCCTTCTGGAATTGGGGAGCCCAGAACTGGACCCAGTGCTCCAGCTGGGGCCTCCCCAGGACAGAGCAGAGGGGCAGGATGACCTCCCTCCACCTGCTGGTCACGCTCTTCTTGATGCCCCCCCAGGATGCCATTGGCCTTCTTGGCCACAAGGGCCCATTGCTGGCTCCTGGGCATCCTGTTGTCATCCGTAGTTTTACAGAAAATTCCCCTTCAACTACACACAAGACCCTGATGCTTTTTTTAAGTCCACACAAGACAATGAAAAACTTGAGTCCTTGCAAATGTTAAACAACTTTCACATAATCCTATTTAAGCAGGTAGTCCCTTCTGTTAATGGGTGGGCTTTACATAAAAAGTTCTGCAACGGAATTCAGAGAATTCGACTCGCCACGAGTCCTAAAGAACCAGAAAATCCACAGTTAAATCTCTTGTTCTAGAGCCGTTAAGGGAACTCACCTCTCCTGCTCCAAGGAACAGCACCTTCTGCTCTGCAAGTGGTTTCCCGGTGGCTCTCTGCGCCGCCAGCAGTCCTGCCAACGCCACCGAAGCTGTCCCTGTCAAAGCAGTACAAATCTAAGGACAGCTGGAGAGATGTACACAGCAGATAATGGTTTTAGGTAAGGGTTTTGCATATACATTAAGGAACACGAACAAAGGCTATACCTTGGATGTCATCATTGAAGGTACAGTATTTCTCTCTGTATTTTCTTAAAAAGCGAAAAGCGTTGTGGTTTCCAAAGTCTTCAAATTGGATAAGCGTGTTCTGCCCATACCTACAGAACATGGCAAATATTCCTATCGCTAGCCACATCAAGACATTAAAGAATTCGAAAACAAATCTTCCACATAATCAATCAGCTTTGGAAAGATGATGTCCTCAAGCCTTTCACCGCTTAAACCAGTTCCGCCTCCGTTCTGTGCATATTTAACAGGTAACTACAAGTAGCACGTCCCAGGTCACAGAGAAAAA
>QJSC01026731.1:702771-733474 GCA_003697955.1 Calidris pygmaea | reverse complement strand
TTTTTTCAATCACTGATATGTAAGGGTATAGTGAATTCCAAATCATTTACCTTTACATAAAACATGTGGTTTTATCTTAAATAAAAGCGCTCAAATAAAAATCTGCTCTTATAGTACTAAATAGTGTTAAATAAAGACTTTTCTTAGGGATAACTTATGGCTAAGGTCAGTCATACTCACTGTATTATCAGTTCCAACATCGATGCACACAGGCAAGCATTTATCGGGATGTATTCCTGCACAGGCTGTATATAAACACAGTTTTCCTACCGGGATTCCCATCCCATACACACCCAGGTCTCCGAGACCCAATATTCTTTCTCCATCAGTGACGACAACAGCCTGAAAACAAAAAGCAGGTGAAATTAGATATGGTTACTGAAATTTATAAATTTTGGCGCGATACCAATTTGGCTTTTTTCCAGGGAAAAATTCAGGTCTGTTTATACAGTACGGATTGCAAGGAATATTTTACTGTTATACTCCTTTTTCGTTGTTGAAATCCACTGCTCAAATCATGAAAGCCAAGTACCATAGAATCACAGAATGGTTTGGGTTGGAAAGGACCTTAAAGATCATTGAGTTCCAAACCCCCTGCCCTGGGCAGGGACACCTCCCACCAGACCAGGTTGCTCCAAGCCCCCTCCAACCTGGCATGGAACCCCTCCAGGGATGGGGCAGCCACAGCTTCTCGGGGCAACCTGGGCCAGGCTCTCACCACCCTCCCAGCAAAGAAGTTCTTCCCCACATCTCATCTCCATCTCTTTCAATTTAAACCATTCCCCCTCATTCTATCGCTACAATCCCTGACAAAAAAATCCCTCTGGAGCTCTCCTGGAGCCCCCTTCAGACACTGGAAGGCTGCTAAAAGGTCTCCCTGGAGCCTTCTCTTCTCCAGGCTGAACAACCCCAACTCTCTCAGCCTGTCCTCACAGTAGAGGTGCTCCAGCCCTCTGATTATTTTTGTGGCCCTCCTCTGGACCTGCTCCAACAGATCCACATCCTTCCTGTGTTGAGGACTCCAGAGCTGGACACAGCACTCCAGGTGGGGTCTCATGAGAGCAGAGCAGAGGGGCAGAATCACCTCCCACAACCTGCTGGCCACGCTTCTTTTGATGCAGCCCAGGATGCGGTTGGCTTTCTGGGCTGCCAGCGCACTTTGCTGGCTCATGTTGAGCTTCTCATCCATGAGCACCCCCAAGTCCTTCTCCTCAGGGCTGCTCTCCAGTCATTCTCCACCCAACCTGTATTTGTGCTTGGGATTGCCATGAGCCAGGTGCAGGACCCTGCACTTGGCTTGGTTGAACTTCATGAGGTTTGCACAAGCCCACCTCTCAAGCCTGTCCAGGTCCCTCTGGATGGCATCCCTTCCCTCCAGCGTGTCGACTGCGCCACACAGCTTGGTGTCCTCGGCAAACTTGCTGAGGGTTCAAGTAGGAAGGATCCAAGCCGCCCCGTGGAACTGCAGCTTGTAACATGGGTTTGTCATTTCTTGTAAATCCAGACATCAAAAAAGCTTGGGGAAGTGTCATTCACCTCATCTCCTCTTGTGGTTCTCCACCCAACTGGGTCATACAGGTTTCAATGGCAAAAATCTGTGCTCCCAACTTCTCCTGTGTCCTCATCTGAGGTACAATATCTCCTCTCATACTGCTACGTAACACAATAAGTAAGACCCAGAGGGACATCCCCCAACACATCCCCAAAAGGTGGAATAACAAAGTAATTGAAGTTTAGCAAGTCCAGTTCTCATCATTACTGTCTACTCAAACCATAAACCTCCTGTTTAGGATAAAACACTGCTCTTCAAGATACATATTATCTTCTTTAGCTATATTTTGTGGTCATCGTCAAATAACTGCCAAGGATGCATTATTTAGCATTTACATTTCCATCAAATACTAATAAATCTTAAGAAGCTCAACTCAGATTAAATAACAACTAGAAAAAAAAATGTATAGAGTGGTAGTACCTTAACATCGTTCTCTGGCCAGTTGTTCACGATTGACCTTATGTGGCCTCTGTCTGAGATGGAAATAAATAATCCTCTGAAAGAAAAAAAAAAAACAAACAAAGGAGAAATATTTTACGTGTGGCAATCGGAATTTTCACCTTGCTTTGTAAAACCCCATGTCAAAGAGGAAAATTTTCTTAAAATTGACAGCGTTGCAATCACTGACGTCAATCTCTAATCCACAAGTCTATGCGGCTACTTGGACACTCTAAAATACAAACACAGAGAAAAGACTTATCATGAGGCGACCTGGATTTTACACTACTACAGATATTCACCTTTAATACTCCTCTAGGGCAAAACACCTCTGGTGTTAGCGTCAGATAGGACAGGATCTATGTTCTCCTGCAAGGACATGAGAAGGGAACGTGATCCTAAGCCTGGCTTTACCTTCGTGAATCCAATGTTCACACCATCACGCAAGGTGAGGGGAAGGAAAAGAGAGGAAAGACAAGGACTGAGCATCTTTTCTTCTCCAAGATGAGGAGAAAAGTGCTTCCCGCTGGTGGGTGTTCCTCCACGGGAATGTGGGAGGGGAGGCAAAGGAGCAGAAAGGAGCAGAGGTGAAGAGAAGTGTGTGCATTTCTTCTGAGCTCCTGCCCATGCTGCTGTGTCTTCTACAGACAACTTCTTGAGGGAGACAGTTTTCAAACTGGTCTATAATACATATAGAGAAGTGGAAAAGGAAAAGTAGCATGTGAGAACTAAGAGGACATCTCTCACATGCCCTTGTTCCAGATCAGGAGCAAAACCATGAGTTTCCTTCTGTCTTTATCGCAGCAGCAGCGCTGCACGTTGGAGTCCTCATGGTAGCGAAGGATCAACCCTTCCTCCACACAGCACTAAAGCCCTCAAGGGAGAGGGCTCTAGAAAAACTCTTGGAATTGCAGTCAAAAGTATCATGGAAATGAGCTGAAATGACTACCAGTCTGAACTGGTTTCCTCAACACAGAGCTAATAACCTGAACGGTTGAAATCACAGCTGAACCCAAAGCAGATCCCAGCCAAGCGTATTGACTGTGTCAGAGTGACTGAAAGGTGACTCCTGCACTCCCAGCTTTAATACAGGGACCATCAGCACCCAACGGAGTCTGCTGAGCTACCATGACTTCAAGCTTCTCCCTTTCTGCTTTGCCAACGTCTCTCCTCACACACTGCTCACTGGCCTCTGCTCCTGCACCCAAGATGTCACATCATGCTGCTCCACAGAGCACAGAATCCTAGAATGGTTTGGGCTAGAAGGGACCTTAGAGATCATCTCATTCCAACCCCCCTGCCCTGGGCAGGGACACCTCCCACCAGACCAGGTTGATCCAAGCTCCCTCCAACCTGGCCTTGAACCTCTCCAGGGATGGGGCAGCCACAGCTTCTCGGGGCAACCTGGGCCAGGCTCTCACCACCCTCCCAGCAACGAAGTTCTTCCCCACATCTCATCTCAATCTCCCCTCTTTCAGTGTCAAAGCCTTCCCCCTCGTCCTGTGGCTCCCCTCTCTGATCCAGAGTCCCTCCCCAGCTTTCCTGGAGCCCCTTGAGGGACTGGAAGGGGCTCTGAGGTCTCCCCGGAGCCTTCTCTTCTCCAGATTGAACCCCCCCAACTCTCTCAGCCTGTCCTCACAGCAGAGGGGCTCCAGCCCTCCCAGCATCTCCATGGCCTCCTCTGGACTTGCTCCAACAGGTCCACGTCCTTCTGATATTCTTCTCATGAGAATCTCTCCAGCGCTGGGGTCCTCTGCCACCAACATGAAATGATAATAAAAGTAGCAGCAATATATATCTATTATTCTTACTTTGGTCTCCTGAAGATGTGTCCATACTGGGAGCAGGCAAGGCCTACTGTTGGTGTGTACACAATTGGCATTAACCGCTCAATATCATCTTGTAATACCCTGTAGAATAATTTTTCATTTCTCTCTTGGATTCCCATTATGTAGATATACCTGAAATGGAAGAAAAAGGGAAAAAATAATCACTTATTGTTTCACATTTATGCTTATTTAAAACAATGTGAAAAATGCCAAAGCGAAAACCAAACTTGCTTCGTATTATTTCTTCATGGAACTCCCGCTTCCTCTCAAGTCAGGCTTCGAGCATTAAACAAAACATGGAAAAGAGAGTAGCAGTACTAAAAAGCTGAAGTGAAAATATTGGGTATGACATAACACGCACGCTAACAATTTAATGCACAAACATGCAGTGTGATAAAAAGATAACCCATGGAATTATTACAGGATGCAGCTGGGAGTCTCATTACCGTTAAAAACCCCCAAAAACCAGTGAAAGAATTGTTCATCCAAAAAACTACGGTCCTGACAGTAAGGTCTTGTTAATGCTAACGTTAATACAGATGTAAACCAAATTAACTCCTAACAAATGGTTCCTTTTGAAGGACTTACCCTGGTGTGTAAATTAAACCCGCATTTTGGCACGTTTACCTACCAACCTACTGTGTTATCAACTCATATTTGGTCTCGTTGACCCCACAACATAAAGATAATGAGTTAGAGAACTTGTCTTAGGCTACAGCACCCGGGCGCTTTGCCAATACAGATGTTTCGGATCAGCCACTGACACGACACGGATTTAAAAGTCATCTTTGGGTTTTTCATGAGAAGAAAAGAGTTTTGATGTGGTCCAGTAAAGCCTCAAACCCTTCCGATGCTCCTCTCGCCTTTAGGAGAATGTGTATTTTTACATGCAGATATACGTTATGTGAAAGCACTACCAGGATGCTAAAAACATGCTATTTAAAAAAAACAAATAAATCAAAGTATTTCACAATTTTTTCAGCAAACCAGTGGGATAAACAAAAAAAAAAAAAAGATACAAAAAAAATTACTCATCACGAGACTCAAAATTCTAACCCTCTAATTCCTTTCCAGCCGTAACTACCGTATATGATAAATATGATAAATGCTGCTTTTCCTACCTAATTATCAAACCCTTGATTTACCTTCACTCTCACATATTTTTCTACCATTTGCTCGCTGCTCTTTTCCCCCCCATCTAATATTTCTGTGCCCTAACAACCTGCCACCCAAATCCTACGTATTTATTACAGAAATATATATTACATGTTACAGCAAGGGTTGCAGCTCTGTTACTACTTCGCGCATGTTCTTTTTTGTTACCTTATGACTATGAAATAAAAGAAAAAAGCTCCCCGACGTCATTGAGCCGCACGACGAATGCGTGATTGATGAAAGCAGTTTTCTTTGTAAAAATGAAAATAGCCCCCAACAACTGAAAAAAACCCACTGGAGGAAGAGAAACCTTGTTTGGTTATGCCCAGGAAATATTTTACAGCAATTTCCAGTTACTTGCATGATAAACCAAGGCCAGAAGAACGCTTACTTTTCCAAGGGGTCGCTCATTTTGGCCAAATTCTTATGGAAGCGTAAGGCTTGAATGTCTTGTGTCTCTATTTTAGGAGGTAGAAGTCCTTGCAGCCCAAGCATCTGGCGTTCGTGTAACGTAAAGGCCATACCCTGAAAACAAGAGAGGCGAGAAATAATTAGTGGTTCTTCCTCTAGTATTTCTATTTATAATGTCTTTCTATTTGCTATTTCAGACGATCCACTGCCTCGTTTTCTCAGGGCAGGTGCCAGAGCAGGCAGGGGTTGGATAGATTTCCCTCTGCCAGGGTTCTCCTCATCCTTTGAGGGTACCCCTTGTGACCACAGCTTTTCCGCAGCTCTCACGTCCTCACACCCTTTGCCAGATTTTCATTTCATTGAAACTGGAGAACACCTAAGAGATCCCACTACAAACAAGATAAGGTTTAAAAGTGAAATAACAGCTGCTTCTTGAATTGTTTTACAGGAACATAAGGTTGACCAAGAACATGTGGGTCACCCGGTTTGGTCCCTACATAACGTTTAATCCACAGAGTCCTCTTTGAATTGTTCCATTTATAGAATCACAGAATGATATGGGGTTGGAAGGGACCTCTGGAGATCATCTACTCCAACCCCCTGCCAAAGCAGGGCCACCCAAAGCAGGTTGCACAGGAACCTTTCCAGGTGGGATTTGAATGTCTCCAGAGAAGAAGACTCCACCACCTCTCTGGGCAGCCTCTGCCAGGGCTCTGCCACCCTCAAAGGAAAGAAGTTCCTCCTCATGTTGAGATGGAACTTCCTATGTTCAAGTTTGTGCCCGTTTCCTCTTGTCCTGTCCCTGGGCACCACTGGAAAAAGCCTGGCCCCATCCTCCTGACATCCACCCTTGAAGTATTTATAGGCCTTGATCAGAGGCCCCCTTAGCCTTCTCTTCTCCAGAATCAAAAGACCCAAGTAATCCCTCAGCCTTTCCTCATCAGAGAGATGCTCCAGGCCCCTCCTCATCTTTGTAGCCCTNATATTTTTCTACCATTTGCTCGCTGCTCTTTTCCCCCCCATCTAATATTTCTGTGCCCTAACAACCTGCCACCCAAATCCTACGTATTTATTACAGAAATATATATTACATGTTACAGCAAGGGTTGCAGCTCTGTTACTACTTCGCGCATGTTCTTTTTTGTTACCTTATGACTATGAAATAAAAGAAAAAAGCTCCCTGACGTCATTGAGCCGCACGACGAATGCGTGATTGATGAAAGCAGTTTTCTTTGTAAAAATGAAAATAGCCCCCAACAACTGAAAAAAACCCACTGGAGGCAGAGAAACCTTGTTTGGTTATGCCCAGGAAATATTTTACAGCAATTTCCAGTTACTTGCATGATAAACCAAGGCCAGAAGAACGCTTACTTTTCCAAGGGGTCGCTCATTTTGGCCAAATTCTTATGGAAGCGTAAGGCTTGAATGTCTTGTGTCTCTATTTTAGGAGGTAGAAGTCCTTGCAGCCCAAGCATCTGGCGTTCGTGTAACGTGAAGGCCATACCCTGAAAACAAGAGAGGTGAGAAATAATTAGTGGTTCTTCCTCTAGTATTTCTATTTATAATGTCTTTCTATTTGCTATTTCAGACGATCCACTGCCTCGTTTTCTCAGGGCAGGTGCCAGAGCAGGCAGGGGTTGGATAGATTTCCCTCTGCCAGGGTTCTCCTCATCCTTTGAGGGTACCCCTTGTGACCACAGCTTTTCCGCAGCTCTCACGTCCTCGCACCCTTTGCCAGATTTTCATTTCATTGAAACTGGAGAACACCTAAGAGATCCCACTACAGACAAGATAAGGTTTAAAAGTGAATTAACAGCTGCTTCTTGAATTGTTTTACAGGAACATAAGGTTGACCAAGAACACGTGGGTCACCCGGTTTGGTCCCTACATAACGTTTAATCCACAGAGTCCTCTTTGAATTGTTCCACTTATAGAATCACAGAATGATATGGGGTTGGAAGGGACCTCTGGAGATCATCTACTCCAACCCCCTGCCAAAGCAGGGCCACCCAAAGCAGGTTGCACAGGAACATGTCCAGGTGGGATTTGAATGTCTCCAGAGACGGAGACTCCACCACCTCTCTGGGCAGCCTCTGCCAGGGCTCTGCCACCCTCACAGCAAAGAAGTTCCTCCTCATGTTGAGATGGAACTTCCTATGTTCAAGTTTGTGCCCGTTCCCTCTTGTCCTGTCCCTGGGCACCACTGAAAAAAGCCTGGCCCCATCCTCCTGACACCCACCCTTGAAGTATTTATAGGCCTTGATCAGAGGCCCCCTTGCCTTCTCTTCTCCAGAATCAAAAGACCCAAGTAATCCCTCAGCCTTTCCTCATCAGAGGGATGCTCCAGGCCCCTCCTCATCTTTGTAGCCCTCTGCTGTCCCCTCTCCACCAGTTCCCTCTCCTTCTGGAACTGGGGAGCCCAGAACTGGACTCAGTGCTCCAGCTGGAGCCTCCCCAGGACAGAGCAGAGGGGCAGGATGACCTCCCTCCACCTGCTGGTCCCACTCTTCCTGATGCCCCCAGGATGCCATTGGCCTTCTTGGCCACAAGGGCACATTGTTGGCTCATGGGCATCCTATTGACCACCAGGACTCTCAGGTCTTTCTCCTCAGAGCTGCTTTCCAGCAGGTGACCCCCAACCTCCTGGTACAGGGGGTTATTCCTCCCCAGGTGCAGCACCCTACACTTGCCTTGGTTGAAGTTCATCGGGTTATTTAACAATAACATTCAATAAAACTAGCTTTTCAGTTGAGACACAGAAGAGCCTGCTGTCTGCAGTGGAGAAATCTTCACAGGGCAGTTAAATGGAGGAATAAATTGAGTTAATTTAACTTAAAGTGAAATGATCCGAGTCCGGATTCACAGCCAACCTGGCCCAAAGTGCTGACCCCACTTCCGACAACTGACCCCACTTTAAGTTTGCGGCTTCCGAAAGAGCAATGAGAAACTTTCCTTCCTCCAGTTTATCCAAGTGGGTCAGTTCAGTGAATGATTAAATGAATATTTGCAAACGCAGGAGCTGAAAACCCAGGAAAAACCTTTGCGGTGCCATCAATCCGGGAGGAGAAAGCAGAATCCGAGAGGGAAAGGTCTGCTGTTTGCGATGTTTTGAAAGAGATGGAAACAAAAAACATCAGTTCTGCTCACAAACAACACTCCCTTTGTTTACTTAAACAGCTAGATTTAAAAAAAAAAAATAGAGCACGCTTTCTCAAATTTCCCCACGTTGGAAGCAGATTCTTACTGCAAAGTTTAAAAAAAAAAAAGTTTAAAAAAAGCTTTTTAAGGTTTTTTTTTATGCCTTGTAATTACACTCCAAACTCCTCCCGCAATCAGAAAAAATCAGCAGGAAAAAAATTATTTTCCCACTTTAGAAGACATAAATGTAGGTTAGAATATATATATTTTCACCTCTGCTTATGCTTGAATAGATTTCACAAGTATTTGTAGAAAGCACGTCTATTAACAAAACAAGAAATTTAGAGTCCACGCTCAGCACATTTGGTTTATAACCAATATAACCACTCCTTAGGAAAAAACCATAATTAAAATAATTCATATATTTATGTATTTTTTGCTCTTTGCTTATTTAAATCATATTTAATATCAGTTGTTTTGACTACATGGATTTACACCTGCTTTTCTGTACCAATTCCATACCATGTTGTAAAGTAATAAAATATTTGAAGAGTTTAAAAAAAGCTACTCTAAGGAAAAAAAAAAAAAAGAATTAAAAACCTCAGTGTTTGCAAAAAACTGTAAGTTTTTAACCCTAAATTAGACAAATGCACCCTGACAACCTTCTGTGTAACAGATTTGATGTAAAACACAGAACATATGAGTCATTTGCAAACTGCTTTTTCGCAAACCATTGTTATTCTCAAGTATTTTTCCAATATTGCCTCTAAATTCATTTCAGGTGATGGTTTATTCCTGAACTTTTTACCCTTGCTGCTGGTCTTTCGCTGGGTGTAAGAGTGACTTGAGCCACGGGGAAATTTGTTGGAAAACTGATTTGAATAATGATAGAATCATAGAATGGTCAGAATTGGAAGGGACCTTAAAGATCATCCAGTTCCAACCCCCCTGCCCTGGGCAGGGACACCTCCCACCAGACCAGGTTGCTCAAAGCCCCGTCCAACCTGGTCTTGAACATCTCCAGGGATGGGGCAGCCACAGCTTCTCTGGGCAACCTGGGCCAGGCTTTCACCACCCTCCCAGCAAAGAAGTTCTTCCCCACATCTCATCTCAATCCTCAATCTCCCCTCTTTCAGTGTCAAACCATACAAAAACCACAAGGAAGACATGTAAAATGCCTGATTTGGGGCGTTTTAAAAATTACATTGCAAAGTATCTACTTTATTTTCACTTCTACCTACTTCAGAAGAAATATTGAAAGATTCTCTGGGAATGTAAACGCATCTTCCAAAGTTGCACGGAAGAGAATCATGCAACCACTCATCTCGGCTGTCTTCCCCTTGTCCTTAATTACCCCCTAAATTCGTTACCGTCAGCAGTTTATGCCTTTCTAAAACAACCCTTTTTAAAAACAACCCTTTTTAAAGCAACTGGCCTTGCAGCGCAAGTGAATTAGGATAGGAAGCCAAGCACAGCTGGGAAACATCTGTAATATTTTGACTGTTACTTTAGGCACTACAAAAACAAAAGCGATGCCAGAAGATTTATGATATTAAGAAGATTAAAAAAAAAAAAAGCTTAGTCTCTTTTCAGAAAACACATAAACACTGGTCAGTAAAGTCACTAATGTCACTAGTTTAAGGCATGTCAAAGGTTAGAATCCCTTCGGTGGCACCACACTGGTCACGCTGGCATTTTGTTCTAAACCAGCTGAAATATCTCACCAGCCCTCCCCATCAGAAACTCTCAAGTCCTCTAAAAAATAAAACCTACCTAATTTCTAATTCCAACTATTAGCATGACACTGGGACGTGGCTTTTCCTTCATTTCCCATTACAGTGAAAGCAGTGACCTTAAAATATCTGGTTCTTTAATAAAATCAAACGAGCCTCGGGTTAGTGCTAAGCAGAAGAGCTACCCATCTTTATTTAGTTTATTCATATTTTTTTCCAGTCTATAGGCAACCTGATTTTTCAGTGTATCTGGAGCTACAATAACATTAAACACAGCGAATTCTCTAAGTGCTACTAAGCACTTCCAGCTGTTTATTTACGTGACAATTACATCTTACCACATTCAAAGATGCTTTAATTTGTTTTTTTTTGCCCAGGCCTAACTCGGGCATCTCAATACAGAAATTCAATCCTCGTTCCAACTGGAACAGAACGAGTTTGGGCAACCTGGGCCAGGCTCTCCCCACCCTCCCAGCAAAGAAGTTCTTCCCCAGATCTCATCTCAATCTCCCCTCTTTCAGTGTCAAACCCTTCCCCCTCATCCTATTCCTACACCCCCCGATAAAGAGTACTCTCCCCTTTCCCAGCCTTTTCCCTCATTTTATAAATCCCAGTGGGGTTCGAAAGAACCAACGATCCGTTCCCAGTGGATCAGGAGGCACTCGGCAATTTGCAGCACCGGGACCTCCGTTCTCAACACCACTTCAAGATCCCAGCACTTACTTAAGGGGCCAAATTCCCGCTGGTTTCCACTGGGATTAAATACCGAAATACCGTAACGATTTGGGTTTAAGTCAAAGGGATCACTTTGGGGTTTCCTCTGACCCACAACACTTAAGTGTCCTTCCCCTGAGTGTTATCCGCCGACTCTCACTTAGATTAGTTTCCTTAATCCTCTTTAGAGCTCAGCAAAAACCAGGTGTCCTTTCTCAGATAGTACAGACGAAAGCAGGGAGCTCAGCCAGGAGAAAACCCAGCACACTTCAAAGACCGCAAACCAATTAATTAATACGCACAGAGACAAATTTCTTGCAATAAACCCAACGTGCTGCCNACAAGTAAAATAAAGTGTTGACAGTTTTGTTTTGTTTTTTTTTTTTTTTAGTTAAGACAAGCTCACATTGAATCACTGTGCCTTTAATCCACAAACTGTCATGGGGCTGGGACCCAACAACTGGGTTCTACTACTCAAAGCAAGTGGAGCTTTAAATATCAGCGCATAAAAATTCTAGTTGCCTACTTTGCAGGAAGGCAACCAGGAGACCTGAATCCTGCAAATGTGATTTTTATAGCACCACTGAGTAAGAAAAACCGAGAGGTTTCTAAGCAGAGAAATCAGAGGCCATCCAGAGGGATCTGGACATGCTGGAGAGGTGTGACTGTGCAAACCTCATGAAGTTCAACCAGACCAAGTGCAGGGTCCTGCACCTGGGACATGGTAATTCCAAGCACAAATACAGGTTGGGTGAGGAATGGCTGGAAAGCAGTCCTGAGGAGAAGGACTTGGGGGTGCTGGTGGATGAGAAGCTCAATGTGAGCCGGCAACAAGCTCTGGCAGCCCAGAAAGCCAACTCCATCCTAGGCTGCATCAAAAAAAGTGTGGCCAGCAGGTCATGGGAGATGATTCCACCCCTCTGTGCTCATAAGACCTCACCTGGGATACTTTATCCAGCTCTGGAGTCTCAACACAGGAGGGACATGGACCTGTTGGAATGGGTCCAGCGGAGGGCCACGAGGGTGCTCAGAGGGCTGGAGCCCTTCTCATTTGAAGACAGCCTGAGGGAGTTGGGGTTGTTCAACCTGGAGAAGAGAAGGCTCCAGGGAGACCTTTTAGCAGCCTTCCAGTACCTGAAGGGAGCCTACAGGAGAGCTGGAGAGGGACACTTGACGGGGGAGTGGAGCCATAGGATGAAAGGGAAGGGTTTGACACTGAAAGAGGGGAGATGGAGATGAGATGTGGGGAAGAAATTCTTTGGTGTGAGGGTGGTGAGAGCCTGGCCCAGGTTGCACCGAGAAGCTGTGGTTGCCCCATCCCTGGAGGGGTTCAAGGCCAGGTTGGAGGGGGCTTGGAGCAACCTGGTCTGGTGGGAGGTGTCCCTGCCCAGGGCAGGGGGGTTGGAACTGGATGATCTTTAAGGTCCCTTCCAATTCTGACCATTCTATGATTCTATAATAAGTATTAGTGATGATAATTTTTTGCCCACCCACAAAGTCTTGCAGGGTTATAGAAAGGAGGGGATATTTTTACCTGATACCATAAATACTCTCAAACATTCTAAAAAACCTGAAGAGTTTATAAAAAATAACCCACTCAACATCCCTGAGAAAGATGTAAATGCAGAATATATACAAACATGCCACTGTTTGGAAAATGAGGGTTTGCCAACTTCACAGGGAAGATCTTATCAAATGGTTTTCATGTAACTTCTAATGGTTGTTACAACATATTCAGCAGTGTATCGTAGGCTTTGAAGTAGAATCATAATCATTTTTAAACTAAAGCACTTTTACATCGGATTGTGGGCTGCTTCTCTTAACTCTGCTTCCTTTTGCTAAAACACAAAGTTCACTATTGCACAACACGTCTCCGCTGCAAAATTAATAAAGATCATGCACAGGAATCAAAGGTGTATTTGCTATCTCAGCCATAGATTCAAAGTTTCTCTGTGTTTATGAGAATCATGTAGAATATGGAAATCTCCTTTGATTTCTTTCCTCCTTCATTTTTTAAACTCCATTTCCTATCTTTATTCTTATAGAAACAGCATCGTACATATACTGGAGGATACAGCTGACACAGCACAGCCTCCTACTCCCTGCTGACCTGTGAGACAACCCAGACATTCCCNACAAGTAAAATAAAGTGTTGACAGTTTTGTTTTGTTTTTTTTTTTTTTTAGTTAAGACAAGCTCACATTGAATCACTGTGCCTTTAATCCACAAACTGTCATGGGGCTGGGACCCAACAACTGGGTTCTACTACTCAAAGCAAGTGGAGCTTTAAATATCAGCGCATAAAAATTCTAGTTGCCTACTTTGCAGGAAGGCGACCAGGAGACCTGAATCCTGCAAATGTGATTTTTATAGCACCACTGAGTAAGAAAAACCGAGAGGTTTCTAAGCAGAGAAATCAGAGGCCATCCAGAGGGATCTGGACAGGCTGGAGAGGTGTGACTGTGCAAACCTCATGAAGTTCAACCAAGCCAAGTGCAGGGTCCTGCACCTGGGACATGGTAATTCCAAGCACAAATACAGGTTGGGTGAGGAATGGCTGGAAAGCAGTCCTGAGGAGAAGGACTTGGGGGTGCTGGTGGATGAGAAGCTCAATGTGAGCCGGCAACAAGCTCTGGCAGCCCAGAAAGCCAACTCCATCCTAGGCTGCATCAAAAAAAGCGTGGCCAGCAGGTCATGGGAGATGATTCCACCCCTCTGTGCTCATAAGACCTCACCTGGGATACTTTATCCAGCTCTGGAGTCTCAACACAGGAGGGACATGGACCTGTTGGAATGGGTCCAGCGGAGGGCCATGAGGGTGCTCAGAGGGCTGGAGCCCTTCTCATTTGAAGACAGCCTGAGAGAGTTGGGGTTGTTCAACCTGGAGAAGAGAAGGCTCCAGGGAGACCTTTTAGCAGCCTTCCAGTACCTGAAGGGAGCCTACAGGAGAGCTGGAGAGGGACACTTGACGGGGGAGTGGAGCCATAGGATAAAAGGGAAGGGTTTGACACTGAAAGAGGGGAGATGGAGATGAGATCTGGGGAAGAAATTCTTTGGTGTGAGGGTGGTGAGAGCCTGGCCCAGGTTGCCCAGAGAAGCTGTGGTTGCCCCATCCCTGGAGGGGTTCAAGGCCAGGTTGGAGGGGGCTTGGAGCAACCTGGTCTGGTGGGAGGTGTCCCTGCCCAGGGCAGGGGGGTTGGAACTGGATGATCTTTAAGGTCCCTTCCAATTCTGACCATTCTATGATTCTATAATAAGTATTAGTGATAATTTTTTGCCCACCCACAAAGTCTTGCAGGATTATAGAAAGGAGGGGATATTTTTACCTGATACCATAAATACTCTCAAACATTCTAAAAAACCTGAAGAGTTTATAAAAAATAACCCATTCAACATCCCTGAGAAAGATGTAAATGCAGAATATATACAAACATGCCACTGTTTGGAAAATGAGGGTTTGCCAACTTCACAGGGAAGATTTTATCAAATGGTTTTCATGTAACTTCTAATGGTTGTTACAAGATATTCAGCAGTATATCGTAGGCTTTGAAGTAGAATCATAATCATTTTTAAACTAAAGCACTTTTACATCGGATTGTGGGCTGCTTCTCTTAACTCTGCTTCCTTTTGCTAAAACACAAAGTTCACTATTGCACAACACGTCTCCGCTGCAAAATTAATAAAGATCATGCACAGGAATCAAAGGTGTATTTGCTATCTCAGCCACAGATTCAAAGTTTCTCTGTGTTTATGAGAATCATGTAGAATATGGAAATCTCCTTTGATTTCTTTCCTCCTTCATTTTTTAAACTCCATTTCCTATCTTTATTCTTATAGAAACAGCATCGTACATATACTGGAGGATACAGCTGACACAGCACAGCCTCCTACTCCCTGCTGACCTGTGAGACAACCCAGACATTCCCCAGGTTATTAAGTCTTTAAAGACCTTCGTCTCTTGCAGAGGAAATGGGCACAAACTTGACCATAAGAAGTTCCACCTCAACATGAGGAGGAACTTCTTTCGTGTGAGGGTGGCAGAGCCCTGGCAGAGGCTGCCCAGAGAGGTGGTGGAGTCTTCTTCTCTGGACACATTCAAACCCCACCTGGACACATTCCTGTGGGACCTGCTCTAGGTGGCCCTGCTTTGGCAGGGGGTTGGACTAGATGATCTCCAGAGGTCCCTTCCTACCCCATATGATTCTATGTATATTGTAAATCATGTGACTGAAATGGTTCATCTACACCATGTAGCATCACTGAACACAGAGACATTTCATTAAACTGCTGTTTTTCATCTCAGCAGATGCCATTGCTTTTGTTCTCATTTAAGGGCATTAATCCTATTAAAAAAAAAAAAAAAATTAAGAACTAAGACAGCTTCCTTCCTTCCTCCACCCACCATCCCAGCAGCTCATGAATCCTGAGCAGAATAATGAGGTGCAATATTATCTACCACCTTTGGCACTTCAAACTGGGACAAGCACCTTTTCAGAGAGACGATAAAAGCTGGTTACAGATTAAACAGTTCCATCTTTCCACATTTTATTCCCTTTAACAGCACGCAGATCTCAAGGAAGTTGATAAAACCTGCAGAAACATGGTCATGCAACCTCCATCCAACGATCCCTCCGTCTCCAAACCAGTTGGGCAGGACACAAAGCTTGTGGTGGGACTTCTGGACTGGATGGGTGTGTGAGTGCAAGGAAATAGCAGTTTCCTGCCTTCTAGGATCTTTCGTCGCAACAGATCAGAAACTGCTGGTTTTATTTCAAGCGCTGCACTTCTTAGCGACACGATAATTACCATTTCCAGAACATCCCCACATCCTGTTTATCCTGGTTTCCCCTGGAAGGCAGACGGGCATTGCGTATCCTACACCCCAGCTGCTCAACCCAACTGACACAGTTTAAAAAAAAAAAGAGTATTAAAATACAAGAAACCAAATGTGTCAAAAAACCAGCATGGTGAGAAAGGGCAAAGGAAGGGGAAGGGAGGATCTGCTTTTAGATCTTCAAGTTCATACAGTCTTTCTTCATATTCTCTTGTCCTATCCTATTTATTTTGTCCAACTAGCTTTGAGTTTTGGGTTTTATTTTTTTTGTTTGGTTGCTTTTTATTCTGAATTAGAAGCACACTGTTCAGATATTTGCCGAAGTCAGGGAGATCACGTACATCTTTGTTAAGAGAACTGGTTCTCCATCAAGTTGGGTGGGAGTGTTGACCCGCTGGAGGGTAGAAAGGCATTGCAGAGGGATCTGGACAGGCTGGATGGATGGGCCGAGGCCAATGGGATGAGGTTCAACAAGGCCAAGTGCCGGGTCCTGCCCATGGGTCACACCAACCCCATGGAGGCTCCAGGCCTAGGGCAGAGTGGCTGGAGCTGCCCGGTGGAAAAGGACCTGGGGGTATTGGTCGACTATCAGCTGAACACGAGCCAGCAGCATGCCCAGGTGGCCATGAAGGCCACCAGCATCCTGGCCTGTATCAGGAACAGCGTGGTGAGTAGGACTTGGTAGGTGATCATCTCCCTGTGCTTGGTGCTGGTGAGGGCCCACCTTGAGGGCTGTGTCCAGTTTTGGGCCCCTCACCACAAAAAAAGACAATGAGGGACTAGAGAGGGTCCAGAGAAGGGCAACGGAGCTGGTGAGGGGTCTGGAGAACAAGTCTCCTGAGGAGAGACTGAGGAAGCTGGGGGTGTTCAGCCTGGAGAAAAGGAGGCTGAGGGGAGACCTTCTCACTCTCTCCAACTCCCTGAAAGGAGGGTGTAGCCAGGGAGGGTCGGTCTCTTGTCCCAAGGAACAGGCGATGGGACAAGAGGAGACAGCCTCAAGTTGCTCCAGGTGAGGTTTAGGATGGATATTGGGAAAGATATCTTCATGGAAAGGGTTGTCAATCCTTGGAACCAGCTGCCCAGGGAGGTGATGGTGTCACCATCCCTGAAGATATTTAAAAGTCGGGTTGACATAGTGCTTAGAGACATGGTTTAGTGATGGTTTTTTATCAGAGTTAGGTTGATGGTTGGACTCGATTATCTGAAAGGTCCCTTCCAACCTGGACAATTCCATGATTCTATGATTCTTTAAACAAAGGTAATCTATCAGAGTTTCTGAAAGCATTCATTAAGGCACAGATGAAAATAAATTGGGCTGATAAAGCTGGGAATGAATACAGATGAAACTGTAATTAATGGTCTAGCTAAATACAACATACGAGAAGATGATCACCCGTACTGAAGATAGACACTGGGGCAGTTCCTCAGGAATCTGGGATTAAACTGCCACTTGTGACACTGTCAGTGAATTATTATTTTAAATCTATCATGTATTCCCAGGCAGATGTGCCCAGGCATATTCATACAGAGAAACACATGTACGTGTTTAATGCAGCGTCCTAACGATATTTGCTGAAGGTAAAAATGTGAGAGTCATTGTCAGTAGAGGAGAATGATACTAAAGAATGAAATAACCAAACAATATTGAGAAAAGGAGTCATAAAAAAAAAAAGGGGGGTAATGGAACCAACTGTACAAAACACAGTCATGCACGTAGGGAGTAACAAGAAGATCTGATGCCACGAGGCAGAAAAATCACCAAGTACAACACAGAAAGTGTCACAAATTATTCAGAGTCACGAATTTGCTACAAGTACACAGAAAGCAAACGTACAAATAACGTTACAAGTCACGTTCTTTCCCGTGAAGGTAAAGACACGCTGATGCCCCTCTACGTGGCAGAATGGACATCGCCAAGGTCAGGGATCATCTGTCTACTCATACATCATCTGCTCTGTGCTGGGAGAAGAAATCCTGGCCCTGGAGTCAGAATCCAAAGCATTTCCACAATATAAATAACAATTTAATTGCCAGTACTAAACAAACAAGATTGTCTTAACAGCACCCAACCAGCTTAAAACGCTGTTTTGGCACAGCAGGGGATCTCCAGCAGAATAAAAGCTCCTAAAGACAATTAACTGTAATTTGAATCCCGGTCACAGAGCAGAAATCAAACATCGTGGAAGATCATAAATACACAGGGATGCCAGCGATGCAGTTACAATATGTTCTGCAATTGTTTGGCTGCAACAGCAAGGGCATTACTGATATAGCTCATGACCTTTTCTGAGCCACCCTGGCAAAAAGACGCTTGAAAGCCAGCCTTCCAACGTAAAAACCCCAACCAGCGGATGTAGGTGTAGTCCCTACCTGCAGGGGACAGGTAAGGATGGGAAAGAAAGGTGAAAAAAACCCCAAATGGTATGAAAAAAACCTCCTCCAAGAGCAGGAAAAGGCTAATTTGCACAAGGGGAAGGGGTGAGTTTCTGTTAGCGGTGCTGCAGCTCTCGCAGCTCTTATTTTAGGTTAGAGGAGACCAAATCTTCTGATTTATAGAGTTGATAGGGACTGTAAAAACTAAACATAAGCATCTAAGACACAAGTCACAAAACGATGATCTCAATGAGCTGCCAGCAAGAAATAAAGCCCTTTATCTGTGCTTGTACATGATATATATGTGCATAGGAGACACCGTGGGCAAGAAAAGCACAAAGGGTAAAGTACTTGGCATATTTAGTCAATCATTTCTTTTTCTGCTGATCTTCCAAAATGCATTTCTTGACAGATACTGCATCCAATATAAAGCAGTGTCACTTGACTTGTTTATAGATCCATCCAAACAGGTGTCAGCCTTAAGGACAGACTGATACAAACAGAGCTGAACCAACGTGGAAAGTTTTTTCTTCTCACAAGTATAATTTCTTGGAGACATTAAAAAATACAAAAAAAAAAATATCAACTCCTGTTAATAAGCAACTCTCCGCTCTTCCCTCCTCAAAAAAAAAAAAAATCCCCATAAAAAATACTGCATTGTGCTCAGTCCACCAGAGAATTCCAGGCTTAAAAAAAAAAATATATCAGAAAAATATTACCACTAGAAAAACAATAAGAAACGACCTATTGTTTTTTGGTTCTGAACGGGGTTGCATAATCAGCGCTTAGAAAAGCTTACAGGGCTTGAAATAATTTCCACTGGCATGTCAAAGTGTTTAGAGAGCTCAGAAAAGGCTGGAGATAATCTGATCCGGACAAATCACACCAATCTATTCTCTTCTCCTACCCCAACATGGCAATCCCGAATTTATTTTTGCAGTCAGGCAGTCTCTGACTTCTACACACATATCACAGAATCACAGAATGATATGGGGTTGGAAGGGACCTCTGGAGATCATCTCCTCCAATCCTCCTGCCAAAGCAGGTCCACCCAGAGCAGGTTGCACAGGAATGTGTCCAGGTGGGGTTGGAATGTCTCCAGAGAAGGAGACTCCACCACCTCTCTGGGCAGCCTCTGCCAGGGCTCTGCCACCCTCACACGAAAGAAGTTCCTCCTCATGTTGAGATGGAACTTCCCATGTTCAAGTTTGTGCCCGTTCCCTTTTGTCCTGTCCCTGGGCACCACTGAAAAAAGCCTGGCCCCATCCTCCTGACACCCACCCTTCAAGTATTTATAGGCCTTGATCAGATCCCCCCTCAGTCTTCTCCAGACTCAAAAGACCCAAGTCCCTCAGCCTTTCATCAGCAGAGAGATGCTCCAGTCCCTTCATCATCTTTGTAGCCTTCTGCTGTCCCTTCTCCAGCAGTTCCCTGTCCTTCTGGGGAGCCCAGAACTGGACCCAATGCTCCTGATGGGGCCTCCCCAGGGCAGAGCAGAGGGGCAGGATGACCTCCCTCCACCTGCTGGTCACGCTCTTCCTGATGCCCCCCAGGATGCCATGGGCCTTCTTGGCCACAAGGGCCCATTGCTGGCTCATGGACATCCTGTTGTCCACCAGGACTCCCAGGTCTTGTTCCTCAGAGCTGCTCTCCAGCAGGTCAACCCCAGCCTGTCCTGGTGCAGGGGGTTATTCTTCCCCAGGTGCAACACCCTACACACACACACTTATATGCAATCTGCAGCATTAAGGCATCTCACACTACACTATACTGTACAAGAAGTGGCAAGAAACATGACTGCAGGTCTGTATTTTGGTTTTGTCCTTTCCTTTGAGGACACTCAGGAGTCACTTTTGCCCTAAGACACATCCCTGGAGTTACGGGTTTGATATCTTCCCCCAGATACTTTGGAGTTCACCAGTCAACTTCCAATTCTCACCGAAAAAAAAAGAAAAGAGAGGGACAATGAAAAGGAAAGGAAGGAAATACAAAGTGAAGGGGAAATAGATGACTTTGCAGAAAGGGAAAAAAAATTAAATCAGAGAATGGGGAACAGGAGAAAAGCCAGGCATTCAAAACATATTTTCGTGAAGAAAAAAAAAAACACAAACTAATTTTTTAGGAGAAGTTCTTCCTTGATGCAGAGAATTAACATAATGTCTCTACCTCCCAGTTAGCTCCATGAAAGGCTTATTTTTAGATGCTCTCTGTCCGACTCTCTGCACAAGGATGTTTTCTTATTGATATGGCTCGGTCCCAACTCGGAGCCTGGCAGGAAAAAGCCAGGACTGGGACAGAGAGGCTGACACTTTCTATCGCTGGCAAGACCAAATTGAGAATTAACTTTTGCCAACTATGAAATAAAACTCTTTATCTCCTAAAGCTTTCCTTCGATACAACCACCCCAAGGGGAAGAGCTGACAGAAGCAGAAGGTGTTTATTCAAAGTCCTTGTACTGTAGGTGTCCAGGTAATAAACTCGAAATGAGAACCAACTCTTCCATCTCCTGTACCCTGGTTTTTTTTTGGCTGTGGCCCAGCGCTACGCCTCCTGGAGGTGGTTTAACCCTGGAACAAGGTCCGTCGGCCGATTACTGGATGAAGATAAGATATTTGATAACTGCAACAGCAACCAACCTTGTTTGTCCGCGGGTTTAACATCAGTGGCTTGCCTTTTTCTTTCGTATGCGCCCCGCGCCGTGCCATCGCGCAGGGAACGGCAGCTACTCGTAGTCGGGAGAACATGGTGGGGTTTTTTTTTTTTCAATCCTGCACCTGGGAAAAGGAAAAGAAAAAACTCATTCAGATACAGGGGCAGCAGAACCGATGTTCATATTTGTAGGCCTTCTGTTGCGGAAGAAATAGGTACGTGCCAGATAAGACTCTTTGCTCTAACACCACGATTATAACTCAAAATTGCCTTGTGGCAGCCAGGAGGAAGAAAAAGGAAGGTTTTAAAACGGGAGCATGTGAACGAGCGGCCGGGAGCATACAAGGACACCAGTATAAACCAGCATTCAGTAGGTATTGTCTTAGAGCTGCACCATAAACCCAAGAGCAGAATTGCCGTTAGCAAACATTAACCTTCTGTGGTGACCCAGCGCAAATATCGGGGAGGACAGAATGACTTGGGCCACTGCAGCAAGAAAAATTGAAGCTGAGTTTCTCCCATAGCTTTCTGACAATGAGATCTGGCGGCCCCGAGACCAGAAAGGAAAGAAACGACGTCTCTTAACATATTAAAACTAGATTAGAACAAAACCTAGAATTAAAATGGTGAAAAAAAATCACTGAACTCTGGATTCCATGCTTAGATTTTAAAAATGGCTGTTAAAAAGGTTAAAACCTTAAAAAAAGAGGTTCTTTTCAGGGACAATATGGCCTTTTAAATAAAGGGTATGTTTCCCCAATAAAAATTTGTTAGGACCACTCGAAAGCTTAGTTCTGAATCTCGACCAGGTGACAACTGCTCTCAGACCCATTTTATTCAACGATTAATTGCAAGCTCTCTGGAGCAGAAATTATCATTTATCACATGCCTGTAGAAGGCAGTTACCACCCAGGGAACTGGACTCGACTCTAAACGTGATTTCACCAACACAGAGAGACAACAGCAGCGACAGCGAGACCTTCCACGGGACCACAGCCTCTGTGAAGACAACATGAAGATGGCAGGACAGACGGACACAGCTTGGATGCAGAATCCTGATACAGGGAGATGAAAAAAATAGATCCCTTTAGCAATAGGGATCTAAACAGTTGGTGGAAGAAGGCAGGGATCAAGGGTCAACATAGTAAGGAACCCTGGTGGCTGGAACTCCATCATCCCTGGTTGGTACTGGGACCAGTGCTGTTTAACAACTTTGTCGGAGACACGGACAGTGAGACAGAGTGCACCCTCAGCAAGTTTGCCGAGGACACCAAGCTTTGTGGCGTGGTCGACACACTGGAGGGAAGGGATGCCATCCAGAGGGACCTGGACAGGCTGGAGAGGTGGGACCATGCAAACCTCATGAAGTTCAACCAGGCCAAGTGCAGGGTCCTGCACTTGGGACATGGTAATTCCAAGCACAAATACAGGTTGGGTGGAAAATGGCTGGAAAGCAGTCCTGAGGAGAAGGACTTGAGGGTGCTGGTGGATGAGAAGCTCAACATGAGCCGGCAACGTGCGCTGGCAGCCCAGAAAGCCAACCCCATCCTGGGCTGCATCAAAAGAAGTGTGGCCAGAAGGTCATGGGAAGTGATTCCACCCCTCTGCTCTGACCTCATGAGACGCCACCTGGGATACTTTGTCCAGCTCTGGAGTCTCGACACAGGGAGGACATGGACCTGTTGGAACGGGTCCAGCAAATGGCCACAAAAATGATGAGAGGGCTGGAGCCCCTCTGCTGCGAGGACAGGCTGAGAGAGCTGGGGTTGTTCAGCCTGGAGAAGAGAAGGCTCTGGGGAGACCTTTTAGCAGCCTTCCAGTATCTGAAGGGGGTTACAGGAGAGCTGGAGAGGGACTCTTGATCAGGGAGGGGAGCCACAGGACGAGGGGGAAGGCTTTGACACTGAAAGAGGGGAGATGGAGATGAGATGTGGGGAAGAACTTGTTTGGTGGGAGGGTGGTGACAGCCTGGCCCAGGTTGCCCAGAGAAGCTGTGGCTGCCCCATCCCTGGAGGGGTTCAAGGCCAGGTTGGAGGGGGCTTGGAGCAACCTGGTCTGGTGGGAGGTGTCCCTGCCCAGGGCAGGGGGTTGGAACGAGATGATCTTTAAGGTCCCTTCCAACTCTAACCATTCTATGATTCTATGATCCCCTGGCCCAGTTCTATGTTCCCAACCAAGGACAGTAAAGCAGGTCGGAGACATTTATAAGGAATGAAATGATGCATGGTTTGGATTTTTAATTTCTTCCAGATGGAAGCCAAAAATCAGATTAAGGAACTAAACTTCATTATCTTAAATATAGCCTGAATACTTTAAAAGACCTTTCTATAATCAAATTTACGCATAATCAACTTTCACGATGGCAGACTGATCTTACAAGTCACAATCTGATGATTTTCTTCAAAATCCTTCCAAGCATTAAAAGAACATGCAAACATTTAATATTTTTCAGCATCAGATACATCGGAGTTTCTCTTCTAGCCATTCTAAGACGTGGAGGAAAGCAGCACTGACATTCAGCAGGATCCCTTTCTCTCCTCCTTTATTTGTTTGTTTAGGCTTTGCAATTAAAAAAGCTCCACTCAAAACCCCGTGGGTTTAGTTGTTTTGTGGTAAAGAACATAAATCTACTGCGTGGAGACAAGGCCAAAGGAAGCCTTGCCAGGACTACAAACAAATGTTGCTTCTAACATGATAATTCCTCCCTAAACCAGCTAGTGGTGGACTCAACGCAGCTGGTCTGCCAGAACTCAGGGCAGCTGAAAGAAAAAAAAAAATCGGGAGCAGATAAGAGCGAAATTCAATTTGCTCTGCAAAACCACCAGCCTTTAGGAATGGCAAATTCAGCCTTAGCTCAATTTTTCAGCCTTTTTTCCTTCTCCGACCGCTCGTTTTGCCATCCTTACCCAATCGCGAGCCCACCTCCTCGTGGCACGTGAGGCTGGAAATGATCTGGGGTTTGGGAGTCGCAGCCCAACCTCGGCCCGTGTCCCATCAGCGGGGTGTTAGGGTGGATTCAACAGGCCACGAGCAAACACCTGCCACGAGCAAACACCTTTAAACGAGGAATTAAAAACCAGGCCAAACACCACACCTTATCTTACTCTAATTAAATTTAAATTGCTTCATTGCTATTAATGAACATTCAAGAACCAAACAAGATGGTGGCCCAGATTTCTCCTAAATTTGTCAATTAACTCTCTAATCAACGAGAGGCACAGACAGGCACAGACACTTCGGGGGTGTGATTCAAATCTTCCAAATCTTATTTTTCCCCTCTCCTCTGAGGTGCTTTAGTGGCACCTAAAATGATTCTCTTGGTGGAGGCATCTCAGATGCGTACAGCACGTGGGAGGAATCAGGCTTTGTCTTCTAGTCGGTCCCTCTCTTTAGAGCCAAGAGATACGATCTCAGTTAATTTATATCCAGCAGAAAACCTGCCTGGTTACTCAGCCCTGAGCTCTCCTTCCCCTGATCTTCTGATTGTTGCCTATTTCTGTTTCATCTTGCACATCTCTAATTCCTTTCATCGCAGACTTTTCAACCCCTTTTTTAGCAAGAATCTGCCTCCAGAAGTCAACACAACTTACCCTGAAACCACAAAGCAAGCGTCCTTCCCATCCCCTATCCTCAGGAGTTCCAAGAGCTCTGTGCTTTCAGTCATGGCCCCGCCATGGCAACCTGGCAAGAACAAGCCACCCACCTGCCCAGGTCCTTCTGCTCGAAAAGTCCCAATTCCTCCTCAAGAATACACACACAGGACCCTTACAATTAACAATCAAGGCTATACATGCCACTAGTCATTTAATGCTTTTTAAACCCCCCCCCCCCCAGGCTGCCTCTGAGGCTCAGGAGCCAGATGCGGCACTGGGGTAAGCCATAAAAAAAACCAGCTCCCACCAGGAATTTGGGATTCCAGCAAACAGCTTCCCAGCTGCAAGATCCCACTGGAAAATAAAAATACTTTAGACGCAGCACGGTCCAACCGAGAGCAAATAAGCAGCTCTGCTTCTCCTCTGGCCTCGTGGGAAGGGAGGAAGGGACACAAAGGCTTGTATTTGCTCAGCGCTATGGTTTAGTGGTGGTTTTTGTTGGTGTCGGGTCGATGGTTGGACTCGATGATCTGAAAGGTCCCTTCCAACCCTGAGAATTCTAGGATTTACCATGAGATGGTGGTAATTTAAGTGTAAGGAAAAGGAGAGCTGATTTTGATAGAGAAGGGGGAAGGATGTCAACTGAGGGAAAGATGGGGGGTCACAATGGTGTGAAAACAGACACAGGGAGGACTGAAGTTGTGCAACCTCCCGTGAGGAGGAATTAGGAAGAAAGCAGAGGAATTGAAAGAGGAACAGTTCTGGGCTCCCCAGTTCAAGAAGGAGAGGGAATTGCTGGAGAGGGGACAGCAGAGGGCTACAAAGATGATCAAGGGACTGGAGCATCTCTCTGATGAGGAAAGGCTGAGGGACTTGGGTCTTTTGAGAAGAGAAGACTGAGGGGGGATCTGATCAACACCTATAAATACTTGAAGGGTGGGTGTCAGGAGGATGGGGCCAGGCTTTTTTCAGTGGTGCCCAGGGACAGGACAAGAGGGAACGGGCACAAACTGGAACATATGAAGTTCCACCTCAACATGAGGAGGAACTTCTTTCCTTTGAGGGTGGCAGAGCCCTGGCAGAGGCTGCCCAGAGAGGTGGTGGAGTCTCCTTCTCTGGAGACATTCCAACCCACCTGGACACATTCCTGTGCGACCTGCTCTGGGTGGCCCTGCTTTGGCAGGGGGTTGGACTAGATGATCTCCAGAGGTCCCTTCCAACCCCATAGCATTCTGTGATTCTGTGAATAAAATCCCTGCGAAAACATACATCAGCACAACCAGAAGGAGGATTTCTTTCCTTCTTTTAGTACTTGACAAAGGTAAGGACTAAAGAAGACTGCGGTGCACCACTAGACTTAATCCAATACAACCCATAATTTTTGATTAATCACCACATACATGCCGTGTCCCAATTTAAAGAGAATTAAATTCTTCAGCATACCAGATGACAGCTCTCTGCTGGGCCTTATCAGGAGGCATCTGGCCAGGTCAAACTAATTACCAATACTCCACAAGTGGCCTTATCTAGGAGCAAATGTTTTCCTGCCACGATTATGGATTTGTTAAATTGCAAAAGCTACTTTTAAGGGAAAGTTTCGTCATACTTCTTTTAAAAGGTACAATTATATTGCTCAGAAAGTCAGAAAGCTCAGAGTCAATTAAAGCTTCAATTAGTGCACAGGCTATGGCTGACTCGTGGATTATACCTTAATACTAAGGAGGAGTATCTTTTAGTAGCCAGCAACTTACGCTTGATGACTCTGCAGTCTTTGAAGGATGGCTAAACATATTTCAAGTATTCCTGAAGTAGGGTGAAAATGAACAATTCCGGTCTTTCAGGTACAGAAATGACCTGTGTGCTGCCAGAAGCTGGCATTATTAATTCAAGACCATACAAGCCTCACAGATTTTTTCCAATCATTCTGGCCTCAGTTGGTTCTGGGTTTGTTTTTTTTTTTAAAGCACTGCTGCTCCAGGGCCAACAAACATTTTATCTTACACACCCGCAGCAATCTATCCGGTGAGCCTGCCTTATCCCGAGTCTGGTGTGGATGTGCCATTGCACTCATTCTTTTTTTTTCCTTCTTTATTTATTTTTTTTTTTTTTAAATAGCCAGACAAGCCTTGCCTACCCAAGCGTGACACAAACCAGGCACGCGCTAGCTGGCTTCATCACTTCAGTAATGATAAAGCAGTCTAAAATTATTACATTAGGCAAGTGCCAGCTAATAAATGTGTCTCCCTCTGAGACTTTCGCTTAAAGAAAGCGAGTTTTCCCTGCACCCATCACCCTGCAAGGGAAAAGGGGGGCATTTCCATTTCACATCAGGGGTACCCCAGTAGGTGTGCGGAGGAAGGAGTGGAGAGACTCCCCGAACCAACCAGACACTCTCGAGGGAATTTTATAGAAGTGTTGGTAAAAATAGTTCAGGTTCCTTCCAGAAAAAGGAAAAATCCTGAGCCAGCGTTTTAAAGGACATTTCTAAGGTACCTTGAGATCTGCAGATTAAAAGGAACGATCATACAGGGGAGTGTTACTAATAAAACGTTTGACAGTGGTAAAACAGGTCGTTTTGGAAATAGATCTTTAACATATCCAAACTGCTTTTCTTCCCTCTTATTCTGAGGCAACTAATTCAACAAGGAGAAAAGTTACACGTTTTGTACTTAAGTAAATAAGTTCCCAACTTGAGGCTTGAAAAATGCAGCCCATAAAGCGTGCTTAGGTGAGCTCAAATGAGAGCAATTTCAGAACACCTTTGCCAAAAGAGCATATGTTCTCAGAATTATTTTAACTTACAATATAGAAAGTAGGACTAAACCGTTTGGTGTTGGACTCCTGGTTCATAAAAAGTCTGAAGGTCCTTTCCAACCCCTACGATTCTGTGATTGCGTGAAAAGCTCTTACCACACAACATCAGAAAGCTTTCTTTTTAATATATACATTAATGGATCTGATTAAATATTTATCTTAAGCATCAGAAAATCCATAATCTTGTACTATGGAAACCACAGCAGCAGTATTTTTTGCCTACTCTGACAAGATGTATTCACATTCTTGATTTTGCTCCGTTTGTCTTACGAGGAAGGCTCCTGGTAGTAGAGGTGTGGATGTGTGTATGCAGGGAAAAAGGCCTTATCCTGCAAAATTAAGATTGCAGAAATAAACAGAAAGCCACTGTTGCTTTATTATGGAGAACTGGTATATTTCTGTATAATAATTAATATATATTAATAAATAATAATAAATAATATATATTTCTGCTTTCTTCAGTTCAAAAATACGGATTTTTTGCAGGTGTAAGTTGAGACAGAAAAAAGGATGTTCTCAACCACTGCTGAAACTGAGCTTCTTGCTGATTTAGCACCGATCGGGTGAAGTATAAGCCTGTCAATCACTTATAAACCACTACAGTTAGGACTTTAAAAACAATATATCCTGCTTAAATTACAGAAGAATTGGAAAAACTATCCACACCGCAGTTAGTTACAAGCCCAAGTAACACCCGAGCGTTCCTTCTGTTGCAATAAAGGTGCTGTCACCAGTAGTAAAGAGGAACATTCAATTAGTACTCTCTCAAGCACAGCACTCTACCACGCATTTTGACAGCTTCTTCCTTCGGTTTGCCCAAGAAAAACCTTCAAATCTTATCTGCGCTCACGCTGCTGACTCAGAGGATTATCAGAAGCGTTGTCCTGGGACTGTAAGACAGGCTTTTTTTTTTTTAAAAAATACACGCTCAGGCTAAATTTCTACAGAGCTGACCACTTCTAATAGAGCCAAGACCACGTTAGAACACTGCTGGCTGCACACACAAACACAGATTACCTGCAGAGTTTCATATCCTGCCAAGCACTTTGCATAACCCATGTGTTTACACACATATATAGATCATTTTCCTTTGCTGTTCACTACTAACTCTTTGGAATCAAGACCGCAAAGACACCAAATGATTAAGAGCTTGCTTGGCTGCAAGGTTGTCCTTTTTTTTTTTTTTTTTTTATAAGCCCTTTACCAACATTGTATATTTTGTATGTACCAACATGGATGTTTTGGGGTTTATTTAAGGAGTTGGGAGACTCGTGCCACAGGACAACACACCGAGATGCTCATAGACCAGCCTTTCTCTTGTAACATTTAACATTAGGGTGCAGTGAGGCCAAGAGAATCATAGAATGGTTTGGGCTGGAAGGGAACTTAAAGACCATCCAGTGCCACCCCCTGCCCTGGGCAGGGACACCTCCCACCAGACCAGGTTGCTCCAAGCCCCCTCCAACCTGGCCTTGAACCCCTCCAGGGATGGGGCAGCCACAGCTTCTCGGGGTAACCTGGGCCAGGCTCTCACCACCCTCCCAGCAAAGACGTTCTTCCCCACATCTCATCTCAATCTCCCCTCTTTCAGTTTAAAACCGTCACCCCTTATCCTGTCACTACACTCCCTGACACAGAGTCCCTCTCCAGCTCTCCTGTAGCTCCCTTCAGACACTGGAAGGGGCTCTAAGGTGTCCCTGGAGCCTTCTCTTCTCCAGGCTGGACCACCCCAGCTCTCTCAGCCTGTCTTCAGAGCAGAGGTGCTCCAGCCCTCGGATCATCTTCCTGGCCCTCCACCAAGCACGGGACCTGCGACGACGGCGGCGTTTCAAACAACCCCTTCTTTTAACAAACAGCCGAGAGGTGAAACCCAAGGACCGCAGGGAGTAGCTCTAAAAATACCGGGCGGCCCTGACGGCGCTTCCCTCTTCCAGCCACTTCCCAACTTTTACTCTCTGGCTTTTATCACCACGCCGTAAAAGTTGACCGCGGGTTGGAAGTTGGCAAGGGGCAGGGGGAACATCGGTTCAGAAGCTGCTACGGCCTGAATTCGGGGTGTTATTTTCGAAGGGGGGGGGGAGCATCCCCTCAGGAGCTGCTGCCAAGGAGAGGCGGAGGGGGGGGGGGGGTGAGGCTGGTTCTCTGAGGGTGGCGGCCGAATTTATCACCCATTTTGACAGCTGGTAAACAGGCACCCCTGGCCCGGCTTCTCGGTGAAACACGTCCTGTTTCCTCCCAAGAGAAACAGCCGCCCCGGGTGTTTTCCACCTGCCGCCGGGGGCTGAGGGCCGAGGGCCGCGGCGGGCGGCCTCCGCCACCCCCGGGGCGGGGATGTTGGGGGCGGAGGAGGGTTCCCGGCAGCAGGCCGAGCCCCCGGGGGCCTCTCCGGAACCGAGCTTCCCCTTTGGTAAGACTTCAGGGCCACGAAGCGAGGGCCAAGGGGGTGCCGCCAGCCATCCTCCCCTTCCCCGCGGCCGGGCGGGCCTCCTACCCCCCTCAGGGCGGGAGGGGCCCGGGCGGCCCCGCCGCTGCCCGCCCCGCAGCTCGGTGGCTCGCCCGGCCAGGGCAGGGCAGGGAGCCCACCCACCCCCCCCCCCCTCCTCACGCCGGGGGAGAGGTTTGAAAGCCGGGGAGGCGCTCGAAGGAGGAAAGGCGGCAGGGGTCGAGGCTCTGGAGAAAACGCCCCCCAGAAGATAGGGGTTGGTAAAGAGACAGAGGCCTTTCGCACGCCATTGCAATTGTAAAATGGTTACCAGAGCGGTATCTACCTCCTCCTGCGGCTGCTGCCCTCTGAGTGATGCTGGCCGAGGACCTGTTTCTATTGTGCAACAGCAGCTCCCATCCGCCGGAGCTCCGTCCGCCTCGAAACCCGCCACTGAATGGAGCAAACAAGGAGGCACCAGGGAGGGACACCCCGGAGGGCGGGGCGTTCCCCGTGACTGACAACGCGGCGCAGCCAATGACAGGGAAGCTTCCTCGCCGGCCGGCGGCGGCGCTCGGCCAATGAGCTTCCTTCCCCGCGGCTCCCCGCCTTGACAGAGGAGAGAGCGGGCCGGGCGCGGCTTGTTATATGTTAATGAGGGCAGGGGCGACGGCGAATCAGCGCGGGGGGGCGGGGCGAGGAGCTGGGGGCGGGGCCAGGGGTCGTGTGAGGGGACAGGGGGCCTGAGGGGATGGGGGAGCCTGAGGGGACGGGGCCATGAAGGGACAGGGAATGTGAGGGGACCAGGAATTGGGAGGGGATGAGGCCATGAAGGGACAGGGAGTGTGAGGGGACCAGGAATTGGGAGGGGATGGGGCCATGAAGGGACAGGGAGTGTGAGGGGACCAGGAATTGGGAGGGGATGGGGCCATGAAGGGACAGGGAATGTGAGGGGACCAGGAATTGGGAGGGGATGAGGCCATGAAGGGACAGGGAGCGTGAGGGGACCGGGAATTGTGAGGGGACGGGGCCATGGAGGAACAGGGAG
>QJSC01026731.1:659944-702671 GCA_003697955.1 Calidris pygmaea | reverse complement strand
GACCATGACGAGACTGGGACCATGAGGGTGGCCAGGGCCATGAAGGAACACGGACTCTGAAGGCAGATGGGGCTTTGAGGGGACAAGGACCATGAGGGGACAGGGAGTGTGAGGGCAGCTGGGGCCATGAAAGGATGTGGAGCGTGAGGGGATGGGGACCATGAGGGGATGGGCACCATCAGGTGACGGGGACTGTGAGGGCGACTCATTGTCACCTGGGATGGCAGGTGGCCGCCTCTCCTGAGGTCCACTCTGGGTAGAGTTACTTGAAGCAAGATGGATGTGACTTCCCAGCGGCTGGGGCCGCAGTGTTGGATCCCCTACACAGAGATTAGGGCTCCTCAAACCCAGCAAGTGACACCACTGAGGAGTTAACCTCTGTCTCGTGGGTTGCCATTTAGAGCCCAAAGGGCTGGAATACCCATGGATTAAAACAGAAGGCTTGGCAGAAGGCAGCGAGGCAGCTCACACTGCAGGTCAGCACTAAAATTGCCAGGCCCGGAGAGCAATCGTGGCCTGAAAAAGCATCACTTTTCATAGTCACATAGAACTGTTTGTCCTAACACTGGTCTCACCTTAACAGAAGTGATGCTCGTCCCCAGCTGCGCTTTCGGAGTGTTTGGAGAGGGAAGGTACAACGGGATGGAACGGGACCGCTCAGCTCACCCGAGCCTTCATCCATCTCCTCTCCAGCCCAAACGCTGAGGTATTTTCCAGCGTCGCAAATTGTGAGGCTGTTAATTCTCTGCCGGCGCTTAATGTGATTTAAATTGTTAGATGTAGGAACAAGCACTGACTGTGTGGTTAAAAGCAGCAGAGTTGCTATAGTAACCATAACAATAAATATATAAACCCACTTAATCAAAACCTCCCCTTCTAATCATGGTTTTTGAGGCCTGTCATGGAGTGCATATCCTGCTGCATGGCTTCGAGATGTTTCTGAATAACATGGTGTTGCACCTATAAACAAAGGAGATGATTGCTAAAATAACGCACAAGGTCATGACTTTGTGCCTGGCTAAAAATAGCCCAAATTAAAGGCATTTAAAAATGCCAGACTTCCTACCTGAATGGCACAAATCAGTATCGCTGTAAACCCGTGTCATTTAAGGCTGCTTGAGGATCTTGCCCAGTGTATCTAACTAACAGTTAACGCCTCGCCAAAATAATACTGCACAACCCTCCCGTGTGAAAGAGTGGCTTAAAAGCTGTGTTGTAATTAGTCCCAGAAGAGAAAAACCTCCACCTCAGGGGATGGGATTTGGGCAGGGCTGCCAGGCCTGAAGCTCCCGGCAACGATTTTTGACGTGAGGGAGAGCTTTCCTTTCCAGACAGCTTTCCTCTCCTCCCAGCAGCTCTTTGGTGCCAGTTCCATTCACCCTCCAACCCACCAAACCTTTTTCGAGCAACAGGTCGCTGTGGAGAGGAGGTCTGGCTTCACACCTTGACGCAACCCCGGTCTCATATGGGTGGGCAGCAGCATCTGGGAGTGATGCCTCTTACCTTATAGTCCCAACTTGGCTTCTCCTGAGGCAACAGGAGGGCTTTAAGTCTGATTGATATGGAGATATGGACAGCAATCCTGTATCCCATAGAATCATCCAGGTTGGAAGGGATCTTTATGATCATCGAGTCCAACCATCAACCCAACACTGAAAAAGATCATCACTAACCCATGTCCCTCAACACCACATCTGCCCAGCTTTTAAATACTTCCAGGGATGGTTACTCCACCACTGCCCTGGGCAGCCTCTTCCAAGGCTTGACAAACCTTTCAGGAAGAAATTTTTCCCAATATCCATCCTAAACCTCCACTGGTGCAGCTTGAGGCCATTTCCTCTTGTCCCATTGCCTGTTCCTTGGGACAAGAGACCGACCCCCCCTGGCTACACCCTCCTTTCAGGGAGTTGGAGAGAGCGAGAAGGTCTCCCCTCAGCCTCCTTTTCTCCAGGCTGAGCACCCCCAAGCTCCCTCAGCCGCTCCTCACAAGACTTGTGCTCCAGACCCCTCACCAGCTCCATTGCCCTTCTTTGGACACACTCCAGCCCCTCAAGGTCTTTCATGTTGTGAGGGGCCCGAAACTGGACACAACACTTGAGGTGGGGCCTCAGCAATGCCCAGTACAGGGGGACGATCACCACCCCAGTCCTGCTGGCCACACTATTGCTGACACAGGCCAGGATGCTGGTAGCCTTCTTGGCCACCTGGGCACGCTGCTGGGTCATATTCAGCTGCTGTTGACCAACACCCCCAGGTCCTTTTCCACCGGGCAGCTCCAGACACTCTGCCCTAGGCCTGGAGTGTCCACGGGATTGGTGGGACCCAAGAGTTCAAAACCCGCATCTGGACAAGTTCTTGTGCAACCTGCTCTAGGAGGACCTGTTTTGGCAGGGGGTTGAACTAGATGATCTCCAGAGGTCCCTTCCAACCCCATAGCATTCTGTGTGTCTGTAAAGAGCAGCACTTAGCACTTGGCCTTCTAGAACATCAGACCATTGGCCTTAGCCCAGCCAGCCAGCCTGGCCAGACCCCTCTGTAGAGACATCCTGCCCTCAAGGAGATGAACACTCCTGCCCAATCTGGTGCCATCTAAGACTGAGGGTGCGCTTGACCCCTTCATCCAAGTCCCCCACAGGGTGGGACCCTGCTTTCTCAAGCCTGTTCTCCACCTCCTGCTACTAGATAGCCATTGAGTGACTGTTGCATTTACAGCTGATTCATACAACTGCCTGCGCTGTAGAAGAAGAGAAGCAGCTGCTTCTTCTTCCTCCTGAGGACTTTTAGCACCATATTTGGTGCTCCACACACACGAGTTGCTTTTGGCCCGCACGGTGTTGTTGCTTTGCTGTTGCCAAGTGAACAACCGGGAGCCCTTGGCATTCCTCGGCTCCGTAAAGCCAACTGCCCCGGCTCTGCCCTCTCTCTCTTGGCTGTGCGGGACCAGCCTCGGGCGGTGGCACCGCTCGCTCGTTACAGGGCGCCAATTCATTCAGAAATATTTAATACAGCCTGATTTTATTCGATTACCGTAGCAGGCCTTTGCTCTTTACTGGGGTTCCCCTTCAGAGGAAGACAGCGGTTTGCGCTGAAGTAACACACTTCTCCCCAAAGCCACCAGGCTGCAGTTTGAAAGGTAGACAACAGGGTGGTTTTCTTAAATCAAGTCCCCGCTCCTAAAACCGTGCTGTATTTCCCTTGTGACTTTTCCTCGACATTTGGTCTTTTCATGCTTGTTCTGCCCTCTTTGCTAAATCACCAGGTCAGATGCTTCCTCTTGCGTTTTCCTCCTGATAAACTGTCCGATAAATCAAACGAAAGACTTTTTCTCTCCCCCCCCATCCTTGAGATAATTTTATCTCTCTTTTCTGCAACAGTTCCTGCTTTTCCAATATCCTATTTAAAGCAACACCAATGGGGCTGCGCTGGGTGTTCTTGTTTTTTATAGCCCTGATTCTTAATGGAAATTTAAAAAATAAAATAAATCCCTTCTCTGTTCTACTCCCTTAGATCCAGGGTTCTCGTCCTTCCCTCCACAGCTGCCTTAACACCTATATTGTCACCTACATAAATACACCCATAGATATACAGCTACTGAATGAACAATAATTTAAGCAGTTGTGTTAGTTTTTCTCTATCGCCAATCTCCGAAGTTTTTACCCTACAGACAAGCCATCTCTCGGGAAGGAATTTTCTGAGGCTTGATAAAAACTGGCATCTTCACTTCCCACTCTTTATGTCTGTTAAAAGGCGCCGAGGGTTAACTATATGGTTAAACTAATCCTCTTATAGAGGGATGACCCTACAGACTCCTCTCGTTTACATTACGAGCGGGAACCAGGCAGTAAAGAGGATGGTTACCTCAAGACAAGGTTTGGGAAGAAAAATAATACCTTTTATTAGACCAATTCCACTAAGAGATGCTACTTCTCTCCACAAATCTTATCGCTTTTACACCTTTAGAGCAACAACATTGCTAATTACCTTGACACTGTTTCCATTATTTTGATTCTTTTTCTCCCCTGTAACTTTGTTTTGTCTTTTAAAGTTAACTCTGCTTAAAATGTCTCATGTGTCAGGACTATTCCCCGCCTCTGAGACCGGCTCACGTGGCAACACCCACATCCATGCTATTAAAGTGTTTTACACCCAAACCAACGTTCCTACATGGACTGTATTTTTGGGAATAGCGTGCTAATTCCCACACTTTCTCCAGCAATTGTTTGGGAAAACACTAGTTGGCCCAATCCAGAATTATGCCTGGGATTGTGCTAACGATTTAACAGCTGCAGCTCCTGGAGATGTTTGGTGGCACTGTTAAATTGGTTTTAGGAATTAGGAATGACATAGTTTAAACATATATCTATATGTAAGTCATCCCAGTTCAGGAGCTTTGGTGTGTATGGATACAAGTCCCTCCCCTCCCTGGTTCTGATGAATTCCTTTGTGGGTGGCTCATACAACCATCGTTGTACATTAAAGGGTCTGGCACTTGCTGCTTTTTAATTTATGTTTTACTTTCTCTGCTTTTGATCTCTTTTTAGGCTGGTGACCCGCTCGACCTCAGAACATCAGTTGCTTCTACCCTGTTGTGCTCCTGAACAACCAGGGATGTGGTGACAAAACCCAAGAAGGTCTAACCAGGTAATATTTCATCTTGCTTTTCCGGCCTTTCCTCCACTTCCTTCAATTTTCAGTTTCTTCAGTCCCCCTTCTGTTAGTTGTATTAATTTAATTAAAACCAGGTAGATTTATATGTGCTGTGCTCACAGCTCTCAGCTCCAATGCGGACACATGGTGACCTTTTTCTACACCACCCTCATAGCTGGGAGCTTTCTTCCAGAGATCATCTACAGCATCCTACCTCTGCCCTCCTGAATCATCCTCCTTGACATCGTGTTTCTTGTGTTTCTTCCCAAGTTGCCGAGCTCCTTAACTCTCTTGATGGAAGGACAGAAGGACACGGGGCACAGACTGAGGCTGGCAATTTAGACTCGGGAGAGCAACCTTGTGTCTTTAACGTGCCTCCTTTAACCCCAGATGTCCCGATTAATTTCTCATCGTGAGGCTGGAACAGTTTATTGCTCTGTCTGCCTTTTGTCTGATTATCCAAGAGGGGGCTGAGGACTAACCTAACCCTCGCAGATATTCCACACCTGCAGCTCCTCAGTGGAAATAACGAGTGAAGTGAAAGAGCAGCTTTGTTGCTAGAATCGTCTTGGCCATGGGCCCTACTCCAGCGCCGCGATGTCATTCAAGGGCTGGATCTATCTCCACGCCCCAGACCAGTGTAACCAGATCAGCACAGGCTGCTGCATCAGCTTGTGGCTTCGAGACTCTCAATTCAAGCATCAAGCAGAGCAAGTGTAGAGGGGAAGGACTGCCCTCTTCTGAGCGCTCAGTGTATATCAAGTTGGGATTGTCCTGCCTTTATTTGACCAAAGCGGGTATAAAAAGCGTCAAAAACTTATTGCTAAACTTACTATGAGTTTAAAAGTCCTAAAGACCCACTGACTTCTGTTAAACTGGAAAGAGGTGTCACTCAGACACCTCGGGGGACGGTCTAACCCCACCAGTAAGGGTTTGGTGAGGTTGCATCTGGGTTTAAGATCTGGAAATCAGCACACAGTGCTTGTCTGTCTCTCGCTCATCTCATACGGCGCGTAGGTGTGGTGCGGAGTCGGAATGGACCCCACGGGGGCTGATCAGTGCCAGCGGTGAGACCTGAAAGGAATGAGATAAAGGATGAGTCCCACCAGCCCTCGTCATACACACACTCGCTGCCTCTTCTGCTTCAAACTGATGGATGCCATGCTCTCAACCTGGGACCCCAGGTAATTACACTGGTGTCTCAGCCCTTGAAACATCTCTGATGATAACAGTGTGCTTTTGTCTCCGTGTGGCAGCGACAGACAAAAATAACAGAGAGACCTGCCAAAAAATACCCATTGACCTTCATAGATCTTCACATTGTACCGGCTTGAGAGGCCAGAGAGTGAATTTTCTGTACTTGGTACCACAATATCATCATCTCCAGCCTGACTTTTCTGTAAGGCTAACAAAGAGCGGCATCCTAACCAGTGCAAACCAACTTAGATTCCTCCAAAAGAAGTGAGAAAAGAGTCTATGAGTCAATAAGCAGAGCACCAGCTTGGCTCTACAGAGGAATGGCTTTTTGCTTTTGGACCCACCTCGAGTGTTGGGTCCAGTTTTGGGCCCCTCATGACAAGAAAGACATTGAGGGGCTGGAGTGGGTCCAGAGAAGGGCAACGGAGCTGGTGAGGGGTCTGGAGCACAAGTCTGGTGAGGAGCGGCTGAGGGAGCTGGGGGTGTTCAGCCTGGAGAAAAGGAGGCTGAGGGGAGACCTTCTTGCTCTCTCCAACTCCCTGAAAGGAGGGTGTAGCCGGGGGGGGTGTCTTCTCCCAAGTCACAGGTGATGGGACAAGAGGAAACGGCTTCAAGTTGTGCCAGGGAAGGTTTAGGATGGATATTAGGGAAAATGTCTTCATGGAAAGGGTTATCAAGGGTTAGAAGAGGCTGCCCAGGGCAGTGGTGGAGTCACCATCCCTGGAGGGATTTAAAAGGTGGGCAGACGTGGTGCTGAGGGACATGGGTTAGTGGTGGCTTTGGCACTGTTGGGTTAACAGTTGGACTCGATGATCTGAAAGGTCCCTTCCAACCTGGACAATTCTATGTTTCTATTTGCCTGCTGAACATTGCTGAGGGCAAAGCAACCCACGGGACACGCTAAAGCCGTGTTGTAGCTGCTGACCCACGACGTTACATCTACATCCCTCTACCTTTCAACCACTCTACGTGTCCTCTCCCTGGCCACCTATTGTCATCTGAATCGTAAAATCTAACTCCTCCTGCAGGAGAAGGTTGGTGTCAAAAACACCATCAAGGCGAAACGATTACTTGATGGTTTTTTTAACAATAAAAGCCATAAATCTTTTACCTCGTCTCGCTTTGCAGAACGCGCAGACATCTGGATTTGGAACAGCATCAAGACGTCTCGGTTACGAGACGCTGCTCTACCCGGGTAGAGAGTTATGAGCCAGCTCCAAAACCCCCGCTACAAAGCGAGCTTTGGCACTTCTTCAGAAGCTCTTGGGTAGTTTAAATTACAGAGAACCTGACTCCATCAAGATTCCATCAGCGCTGCTGCGAGTCAAAGTCTCCCATTCTTGACAGCTTTCACAAACGAGGTTTTTCTCTTTCCTGAGAGCAAGGGAACTTGAGTCTCCTGAAAATGCTGCCCTACTGAGCTTAGCAAGGTTTTGGTTTTTTTTTTTTCCCAGTTTCAGCTTATTTTCCTCAACCTGAGGAGCGGTGTGCTGAGGCTGACTCAAATCACTACGGAAGAGTACTTGAGGATAAAAGATGGTATGAGACAGTGCTGTAGAAGCCACAGATCTTACCTCTGCTTGCTGGCAGCGTGCTGAGAGAAGAAAGCCATCGGGCAGACATCGCAGAAAGCTGTTAGGACCCACTCACCCTCCGTAAATCTCTGTTGCTTGCTCCCGGCCACCTTTATCCACTTCAGGTGCTTGGAAATGGCTTCTGGGAGGGGTTGTTCCCTTTTCTTGGCACCACCTGAGCTTTAGGCTGCCTGATCTGCAGACTTGAGCAGTCCCTTTCTTCCCAAGGAGGGTTTTGGGGTCCCTTTGCACCCCTGCGCTTATTTAATGCCCTTATTTCATGCATTCCCGGGGCTGTTCCTGGGACAGGGACGTTATCCCTGTCCCAAATATCCCAGGGGGGGGTGTGCAAAGTTAACGAGCAAACCGGTGGCAGCACCAGGTTACTGCTCAGAAAGATTTGGACTTCTTATTCGAGCTCCCCCAATAGACCACCTTCACAGAACCACGCAATCTCCAATACATATTTTTTAAACACCGCTACAAAGCGGGAGCCTCTTGCAGTTTTAAAAGCCATCTAATTTAGGAAGTCCACCTATCATTTCAGGCCCACACGGGAAGAAGTCCCTCCCCGCTTCCTTTGTCAGAGGGTGCCGTGAACGTACCGTCGAAGCTGAAGGTGGGAATTCATATTTTTTTAGGCTCATTGATCCAATCCAGGTGGCCTCGGCACCTGCGCGGTGCGGCCTCAGGTCACCAGAAATGGCGTAATTTCCTTTTCTGTTCTAACCTCTGCGACTTAAATGCCAACCCAGGCGAACAAAGCGCTCAACCACTATTATCCCATTACTAAATTGACTATCCCATTACTAAAAAGATAAGTTTGCTGGAAGATGTTAAGGTCACGGGAGGGTGACCACCATCACCACCACCCTGGGTGGTGTCACCAGTTTGAGTTCCCTGTGGGGTTGATCTGTAGGGTTCCCTCCAGGCGGTGAAGGAGAAAGGCCAGGAGCTCCGCTTTTACCAGTTCCCCTGCAGAGGGCGATCCATCCTCACTGGAGACAGGTCCAAGAGCTGCACAGCTCTGAAGGCAAACAGACTTTTAGCCAGGAAAACGCAATTCTTCCCGTTTGCCCAGCGGCTGGGAAAGAGCTGCCCTCCGAAGTGACAGCCCTGGCTTGGGGGACATCCATCTCCTGAAGGAGACCTTTGTCCGGCTGCGATCCTGCACCCCATCCCCATAGCACCCCAGACACTCCAGATGCAAACAGGCCCCCAGCACCTGGTAAAAGCCCCTAAAGCCACCAGTCAGCTCCACTTCTTCCATCTTCCTGTTCAGCTCCCTACCCCTTGGCTTCCTCGCTCCCACCGTTCCTCCCCCCATTCCTTCTTTTCTCAATTCATCTCCTCAAAGGGCACATCCTGGCTCTTTTCTGGCAGGTCCAGCAGGAGCCTTGGCCAGCGTCTCGGGCACGTGGGCTTGGTGTCTCCTCATCCCCTGGAGCAAGGAGCAGGCTGCAGAGCAAGTCCCAGAGCAACGCTCTGCCTTGCTTCCGACCACCGCGTCGGGAAATAAAGGCTGGATAATGGAAACGGAGTCTTTGAACAGTGACATTCATCTGAAGACACAGCAGCACAGAGAGACCACACAGCTCCTGGGGGAAGAACTCAAAGTAGCAGGCGAAAGGATGGAAGATCTTAGCATTTACTGGCACCTACTGTGTTTTTGGGTTTGAGGAACATCATTTAGAGCAACAAAGTACCTGCTGCCGGAAGGGACCCTCGCCTGGTGGAGAGATGACGAGTGGCTCTTGCCCCTGTCTGGTTTTTAATGAGCCGGTTCAGTCAGTTTGAAATGTCAGTGGGTGTCTCTGGAGACAGAGAAGTCACAGCCAAAAGAAGAAACTAAGGCTCCTGCTGTTCAGCCCCTCTGCAAGCGGCTCTGATTAAATATTTCAGTTTGCTGTTCAGCAGCTCCAGGGCTGACATTTTTGCCACCGCTGCTTTCGGTTTCCCGGTTGTTTTTCCACCAGAGACTGAGCAAAGGCACAGCCTGGCTGAGGATTAAGGGGGTGACACAAATAAAATGCCACTGCCAGCTCTCTACAGAGAGTGCCAGGACCATCTCTGTTCCCAGCCAAGCCTGTCCCTCTGCCGAGGAGGGGCATGTAGAAGCTCACCCAGACCAGGCAAAGCCTGTCCAGCTCTGGTGGCACTTGGAAGGTGGTGGGGTGCATCTTCAAGAGCAGCCAGTGGGATGAGATATACAGCAGCCGAGATGGCATGGATCATGCAGAGGTAACGTGAGCTGCTAATTTTGGCCAGAAAAGCTCATTTCTCTGCATCCTTTTGCGGGGAGAGAATAATGAGGTCTCTGGGTTGGTGGGATCACCACACTGAATCACCCGCAGAAGCACTTGGATGTCAGGCCATATGATGAAGAACCATTGTATACCATCTTCTCTGGAGGGAGAGGCTTCTCTTCCTCCTTCCTTTCACAGCTGACAGTTGCATGGGATTACACAAGGAAAAGCCGGAGGCCCCTCCAAATCCTTTTTAACCGTTTCCAGGAGGATTGGCTCTTGTTTCTAGACCTCCCTGGAGAATGTTTATCTCCACCGGACAGCAGGAGTCTGTGCGTCCCTCTCGCCTTGCCTAAGCTTCCTCACACCCAGCTGTGCTAAACAATTGACTCTTGAGCCTGAGGAGACCTTCTCAGTTGAAGGTCTCCTCCTCTCCAGCGGTCACTGCTTTGGGGACTGATGAGTCTTCCTTGGTAGGATGTAAAAGCTGCCTGTCCACAAACATGGTTAGGCTCATCAAACTCCTAAAAATATGGGCTACCTGTTGGAATGAGTCCAGCAGAGGGCTACGAAGATGCTCTGAGGGTTGGACCACCTCTCCTGTGAAGACAGACTGAGAGAGTTGGGGTTGTTCAGCCTGGAGAAGAGAAGGTTCCGAGGAGACCTTAGAGTCCCTTCCAGTCCCTCAAGGGGCTCCAGGAAAGCTGGGGAGGGACTCTGGATCAGGGAGGGGAGCCATAGGACGAGGGGGAAGGGTTTGACACTGAAAGAGGGGAGATTGAGATGAGATGTGGGGAAGAACTTCTTTGCTGGGAGGGTGGTGAGAGCCTGGCCCAGGTTGCCCCGAGAAGCTGTGGCTGCCCCATCCCTGGAGGGGTTCAAGGCCAGGTTGGAGGGGGCTTGGAGCAACCTGGTCTGGTGGGAGGTGTCCCTGCCCAGGACAGGGGGTGGCACTGGATGGTCTTTAAAGTCCCTTCCAACTCAAAGCATTCCACGATTCTATGAACTCAACTATTGACCACCCCCAGCAGGCTGAAAAAGCAGATGATTTGTGTGTGGGCAGCTCGGATCCTCTGTGCATTTGTTTTGTGGTAACCCAGGCTCCCTGCGGTTTCATTCCTACAACGGTGCCAAGAAGTTCTCATCACGGAGAAGGAATTCACATCTCCAGGCGCGAAAGAGGCTGAAGAGATGTGGCTTGAGCTTCGTGATGAGAGGGAAAGATGGAACTACAAGGATGGAAACAAACCTTCCCATCCACAGGCCTGACGCAGAGGCTCCCTCAGGCATTCAGCGTGACGTACATACATTTCTATACGTGCACCTGTCTGCTGTGCCTGGCTCAGCCTGGTTCAAACGCACAGCATGTTTCCTTCCACCTCCCACCTCCTGCGATGTTGTCAAGTGTTTTAGAGGACTTACCTGGATGACCGGTGGCTTCACGAGCACAGGGCCATCACAGAACAGAGCAAAAATGCTTCGGGATTAAGCCATTTTCTTCCCTCACTGCATGTTATTGCTCAGGGGGGACATTTCATCACCATCCCATCTCCCATCGACAGTGTGTTTTCACTGTCCTCCTTCTCACACGGGGAGATGACAAGAGGAAACGGCCTCAAGTTGCTCCAGGGTGGGGTTAGGATGGGTATGAGGAAAAAATTCTTCATGGAAAGGGTTGTCAAGCCTTGGAAGAGGCTGCCCAGGGAAATGGTGGAGTCACCATCCCTGGAGGGATTTAAAAGCCGGGCAGACGTGGCGCTGAGGGACGTGGGTTAGTGGTGGTTTTTATTAGTGTTAGGTTGATAGTTGGACTCGATGATCTGAAAGGTCCCTTCCAACCCAGACAATTCTATGCAGCACTTTCCCCCTGAAGTACCAGTGGGACGAACAGAAACGCCTCAGGGTTTTAAAATAGTCACTGCCATAACCAGGGAGAAGCAGCCAGCCCGGCTCCGCCTGCTCCCACCCGGAGACACGGCATTCCCGAGTTCTAGCCGAGCTGCGAGGTTCAGGCTGCTCCGCCGTGGACTGTTTTTATTAGACCTGGCACTAGAATTACACAGTTCAAATCGTTTTTATAAAGTAGCTTTCTAAGTGCAGAGCTGTATAAAAATAGGATATAGTGAGAAATTCCTTATTCTTAAAAAAAAATACAACAAAATAAATCACAGTTCTTCCTTCTGCAATCCCTGATCAGACCCAATCCCCAATGCTCGTTAATCTTACCTGCTCCATTCTTCAGCCTGGATTATCTGAGTTTTTGTTTAATTACCCCAGACATTGATACCCCCGGCAGCACGCCCGAGGTAGGAATTGCCACGGAAAGAAGCCGGCACAGCAAGTTATTTCCACGGAGAGAGCTGGCACCCAAGCTCCAGACTCACCCACGGGCACCGAAGTGCGGAGAGTAAGTAGAAAGTTCAAATCCTACCTCGCAACATCTTTACTTACATCTCTTGCTGTTTTCTGGGAGGAATATTATATATTGCTTAAACTTTGTGTACACACAAACGCTTCGTGCAACACAGCACAGCGATTAATTACATTTTTAGGTATAGTCTGTCCTGCCAAAGATGGACTTGGGTATATTCTCTTCAAAGCTTAATAAAAATTTACACAGACTTCCTAAAACACCTTATTTTCACTGCAAGATTAATCAAAGCAACACTTTTGAGATCCTTTTGGTGCAACCTATTCTGCTGCAACCCAAGAGCCGATGGAATGAGACCTCGTGAGAAAAGGTCATCTTTTTAAGGTAGATTCTCCTATTATTTCTTTCTTTTTTATAAATAAAATCCTACTCTTTGAATTTAGCAACGTGATTGTTACAAACCAGCTCCGACAGCGGCCGAATGGATGTTCAAAATGCCACGGTGAGCCTGGTCTGGGAAAGCCGGGGTGCACTTTGAGAGGACTACGTTCACCCGACTATTGTATGCCCGACTACTTCAAAAATCAAACTCTGCCTTTGAAAACGTCAAAGGCAACTATTCAGGAGCAAACACCATACGGTGTATTTGTCCTCTTCCATTCATCTTGCCATCAGTAGGACACACACACAAAAAAAAGGACATTTCAAACCTGAAGTGACTACGCGCCACGCTATACAGCGTCCTCACCGCAAGCTCTCCAAAATGTTAGAAGATGGCATGAAATGGCTGAAATACGCGTTTTTTTCAGATGAAAAAAGACAGAAACGATCATTAGCAGTTCAGTCTCCAACAGCTCCATTTGTAACACTCGGTGACGCTGTGTTGTGGTTTTACTTGGGGGTCTGGCTGTGGTTTGCACCGGACCCACTTCCCAGGATGTCCCCTCAAAGCGTAAACTGATTTTTGTCACGACTCTATCGGTAAAGCTCTGGAGATCTGGGTGCTGCAGCTCTGTGAGATGGTGTAACAGCTGCTCAATCCCAGCACGATTAAAAATAAACTGCAGTAAAAATAGTCACGTATTTGTGACTGGGGAAGAACAATCGTGGGGCCAGCAACTGAGGCATTATTTTGACATTTAAAGGTGTTTTTAAGAGCAGCTGAGCAGGCAGCTGCACCCTCGTCTTCCTGATGGATTCCCAGTCCCCAGCTCATGTCTGGTTCTAATGAAAGGACAGACCCCCTGGATGGAAGCCACCACCAGCAGCTCCCACAGGTTCAGGGATGGGGGATGCAGCTCCCTCTGTTCTTCTTCAAATAAAACCATGTGAAAGGCCAACCACAACGGCTGGGACCCATGAGGACACTTACCTGATCACTGGCTTAAACACCAGCCTCTAAACTTGAGGTCCTCCTCAGCTTGGAGACATCTGCAGTCCCTCTGCTCTTCTGTCAGTGAAGTCCCCTGCGCTGTCATCGCGCTGTCTCTCCGTGTCACCAACAAGGACCGCAACGCTCGTTCCCGAGCCTCGGAGATCACAATGAGCATCCTCCATCCCTCCTGCCTCTGCTCAGCGCAACCATCCCAGCACATCTCTAAATCATAGAATGGTTTGGGTTGGAAGGGACCTTAAGGATCATCCAGTTCCACCCCCCTAGACCACCTCCCACTAGACCAGGTTGCTCAAAGCAAGGAGATGTCCAACCTGGCCTTGAACACCATAAACCCAAGATGTCCACCCGTCCCAGTGCCACATGGCCTTGATGCCCCAACACACCGTCCCTTTTTTCTCTTCTGCAAATAACATCTGCAAATCATTATTGAAATACCTCGCACCGAAACCATTCTTCAAACAACTGCAAGAAGAAGCAGTTTGAGAAGTCACCGTGCTGGCGACGAAGTCTAAATCCCCTCCCCGTGACGTGAAAAGCCACCCAACACCAAACAACCCCGGAACGCAAATATTCGTGCGAGGCGTGTGCCAATTACAGGTCTTGGTGATCATCTTCGTGATCGTCTTTTCCAACCCGAATGATTCCAGGGATTTGCAGAAGAAACCTAGAGGCGAGCACGGGAATAAACATTTTCAAGTCTCACAATAAGCAAAATAATTACACGCCACCAAGCAAGGAAGGCTCAGGCCTTAAATTTTATTGTTGTTGACGAGAAATAAATCTGGCTTGTGTTCGGCTGAGCACACTCAGGTGACAAATTAAAGCCACCCTTCTCGTTCCCTCCCCCACCCCCCCTTTCCCAGCACGTGTTTTGGAACAACGTTAAATAACAGCTCATGAGCTGAGATGGAAAATCCAGCGCAGCGGCAACGTTGGCTTCTCGTGAAGTTAAATGTTACCCTTGACCTGTGGGCCCTCAAGCTCCCACTCCTCCTTAGAAGACAATATTCAAAAGCAAAACTCTTACTTTCGTGGCCGTGATAAATTGTCCTTTATGCTTCTGGTGAAGACGTTCATTTAACAACCCACGGAAAAATGGCTTCTGGTTTCAGAGGACGTGGCGACTGATGTCCGCCGAGGAAAACGCTGGCGAGGTTTGATCGCTGCTGATTTCACCTCCGTGTTTAACCCCACGGTAGCAAATAATCATCGAATCTGTCCGAAGAGAGTTTTAAAAGTCAGCTCTCACCTTGCTGATCTTATCCTTCAGGTTTAAAATCCATCGGCTCCCAGACATCTAATTTTCAGTCGATGCCTCCGGCCGCGTTCGTTTGTGCACCTCCCGTCAGATGCTCCTCTTCTGGGTGGCACCAGGGAGCGATGGGACACAACTGCGGCTGCTGCCACCTCCTCCTCTCTGGGCACACGCTCACCCGAGCGCTGGCAATCCCGTTCCTGGCCTTTTTGGCCACTGCCGGGTGCACGGCGAAGCTGAGCGGGACCACAGGCCCAGTCGTGGGCTACCGGGGCCGGATTCGGATTCGGATCCGCTCCGCCGCGGGGGCCGCTTCTTGGGCGCCTGAATTTCTCCCACCGCGAGTAAAAGTGCTGAGCTTTAGTTGAGGTATATCAAATAATCTACAACACGCTGGAAACCAACCCTCTGTTTCTCCCTTGGCTCCCCTTTCTAAACTGCTGTGGGGGACCTCCAAACACTCGAAGCAAAGACCAGAGCCCAATGGCTTTACCTTCCAGATGCCTTCTCCAATGGCTTTGCCTTCCAGCTGCCTTCTCCACCCCTGCCCCAGGGCTTCCGCCCCGTCCCATCCATGCAAATCTACGCTGCTAATCAGCTGCGGTAACGGCATTTCAATCAACCTAAGGAGAGATCTTCACAGTAAGAAGAAGTTTTTGGGTTTGTCAGTGCCTAGCACAAGCTCTCCTACAGCTAAACCTGTACCTGATCCCACCAAGAGCAGAAACCAGGGTTAATACAGTAAATGCTGCTGTTAGTTATCATCCGAGTCTCGCGTCGGGTTTCTTCACACCTCAGAACACTTAGTAGATTGCTTGTTAAAAGGGTAGAAATAATTTGTATAGGAACAATAGTTAAATATGGACTTTAGAGTTACTAATTACAGTAGTTTCTCTTTTACAGATGCAAGTAACTGTCGCTGGAGAGCACAGCGACACGATGGCGAGGAAAGCAGAGATTTGGCTTTTATGACACTATTTACAGGTTTTTCCATTTAAAAAAAAACGGCGGGTTTGATTAAATATAAGTATAGAGCATTTCTTCTTCCATATACAAACTCATGTTAGCTGATTAATTACTAAGGTGCTCAGAAGTGTGGCTGAAAACAGAAGTTACAGTAGATCAGTTGTGTTTGTCTCTATTTACACCGGCATCTTCCAAAGAAGCTGGAAGCAAAGAGGTGGCCAGTTACGAATCTAAGGTTGTTTTTCTTCACAGCATCTTTGTCAGAAGGTAAAATAGTAGTACTTTCACTCTTTTTTTTATTTGCAAAGGTGGGTGCCCTCGCTGGGTCTGTGTTACCGGTGGTGCCAGGCAGCATCACCCCGTGAGACACCCCGTTTCTACCTCTCGACTCCTGTCCAGCCCTTACCACCAGAACTTGCTGGTCTGCTGGGCAGCTGCCCGAGACAGGACTCGCAGCACCAGGTTGTTGTGTTGAAATGCGTCGTACGGGGCCTCCTACGGAACTCGGAGATCTACTCCGTGCAACAGAAGGGAGAACTTATATGTGAGGAACCAAACAAAGAGAACGCGCTCAGCAAAAATGTTGTCTTCCAATCAGAAAAAATAAAATCCCAAGTGGGCCATGTTTTTTTTAGGTCAAATTCCTTCCCCGTTAACACTCTCGAAGAGTTCCATCTGATGGCCAAACTCTACCTCTAGTTCTGTTCTCCGCTGACTGACGGCTGACCACGGACGCCACCTCCATCGCTTCTCTCCGAACCGCCTGTACTCACACGGCTGCCTCAGAGGAGCTCAAAGTTTGGCGTTTTGGGAACCCGTCAAACCAGGAGAGGTTATCTGACCGTAATGAAAATGCTGATTTTTGTCCTTGTCATTTTAAGACGCTATAGAAAAAGAAAGGAAAAGAAGTTGATTTGACTTCTGTTTGCAAACTTACCATGTACCGTCACCTTCCCTCGTACATTTAAGTTTCAAACAGGTCCCAGAGATTGCAAGGCAAGAGTGTTAAGGCAGTGTAAGAAACTCAGTGTTTCATTCACACCTCTTGATTCCCTTAAAAGTATTTCTAAGGCATCAAAAGGGGCATGTGGTTTGTGCTCGCCTTTTCAGAAAAAGGCATTCCATATAGCGTAAAAAAATGGATGCTCAATGACAGACGGAAGCCACCTCGGCCCCGGGCAACGGCCACACCATCAGAGAGGAACAGGGAGATACAGTGGGGGTTTCCCGGGTGTGGGTTCCTCACCATCGCTCTTTCTGGTACACCTCTGTTTGTACAATCTCACCGGGGTGCTCAGATATGCAGGCCCCGTTGATGTCATTGAGCTTGTTGTCTGGAAGATCCTCGGGTTTTGTGCAAAGTTTCAGTGCCCTGGAGATGAAGACGTCCAAGTCAAACTCAGGGTCTGTCTCACTGTTCACCTCCGTGGGTTCTTTGTGGAGATGGTGAGGAGAAGACGGCAGGCTCCGTTCCTGAATCTCCGGAAGAGGACTGGGACACTCCAGACCCACCTGCGTGCTCTTCACCCACTGAGCAATCTCCAGAAAGAGGTTGGATGGTTCTTCTTCCAGCGATAGCTCAGCCGCGGGTGCTATGGTTGCTCTTTTCCAGTGGGATAAATCTAAAATCAGCTTGGGCTCCGAGTAATGATGGGGCTTATTGTCTCTCCACAACAATTTGTCCAAGTAGGAAGGTGACCCCACTTTGTAATCACACGATTTCCCGCAATCGGCATCAAAAACTCGGTCCATGGATGAGTGGGATAGCTCCAAGAACCTCTCCGAGCTGCTCTGGGAATATTTCCTTGGATCAACTTGTGCTTCTTCCGCGATGGATTCAGACCCCGCCCGGGGGTCCCGCTGAACCTCATCCATGTCGTGGTATTTATCGTGTCTCCATTCCAAATCGGAGGAGAGGCTGACGTGGTACCTGCGGAAGACACGCTGCCGTTAGACACGCGGACGACGGCTTCGTTAGAAGCAGCGGTGCTCAAACAGGTATTTTTTCTTGCTAATATACCACTTACCTACAGATCTTTACGTTGTTATTAATATTAGAGACCTTTTTCTTCGGTGTTAAAAAAAGAAAAAGGCAGGGGGATGAGTATTTTATCAAGAGTCTGGAATGGGACCAGCAGTGGGAATAGAACCCAAACAACCAAACCAGCTGGCCCCTTCATTGAGCCCTTCATCACCTTCCCTCCACTTGGGATTAAAACTTGATTAACAATATTAATAATCAAACTGTCCCTCAGCCCACAGAGAAGTACCCCGCAGTGTGAGCGCTTTTTGTTTGTTGTAAAGTAAAAAAGATGAGCTTAATTCCCCCCTGAGACTGGGCATCACCAGTTTACTCTGACCTCGTGGACCAAGAGCATCCCCGAAGGATGCTTAGAGATAACTTCTCAACCAAGTCGAACTCCCTGGATTGCAATTACCTGACAACGCTCATTCTTTTCAAAGTGACATCTAATTTACTGGCTCCTAACTGAGCTGCCTTTAAAAGATGTGTTCTCCCAGATACTGGGGCTCTACATCCCGGCAACGAAAAGCTCTTGGGGTGTCCCACAACAAACAGGCAAAATAATTTCCCGGTTCTAAAACACTCGTCCCGTCTCCTCCAGTACTGGGACTGGCCTGGTAACTGGGATAATCATGTAGGACATGAGAGACCTCAGCTCAAGGCTTTGATCTGCTCTAAACTTCCTAGGCAACTTTCAGCAAACCATTTAAAACTCAGAACAATTAAGGATTTTTAAATTTTTTTTAAAGACCCCAGGTCTGCAGCCTCTGGGGCTTATGCGCCTTGAAAAGTGATAAAAATAGTGCTCCAAATCAGGCCTGGTGCCCAAAAGGTGCAAGAATTACATTATTTTATAACTGGTATTAAGGGACAGAAGAGAGAGGGAAGAACAGCAGCGTCATCTGAAGGGACACAACTCAAATGAAGACGATTTGGGCTGTTAATAAAACCAAGAGGGGAAAGATCCTCGGCAACTGGAAGGTGCAGACTCAACATCTGCTCCCCGTGGAAATCAGTGATGAACCTCTCGTTGGCTTCAGCAAGGTGCCAGCTTGGGCTAGAATTACAATATGGCATAAAAGAAGGAAAAAGAAGGTGTTTTTGGTGGGTCTGGAGCACGTGCGACTGAACCCAACCCAAAGCATGTCAGAGACTCACCAGCCTGAAGAATTTAAGCCAAGATCTGGTCTCCGGCCCAGCCCCGGGTACCGTACCTGTCCCAGTTAGACATCTGGCTCTGGTTGGCTTCCATCAGTAAGATATCATCGATCTCATCCTCAATCCGGAACGGATGCTGAGACACCGGTTCATCCTCGGGGCAGGAATAGGGACTCATGTAAGGATGCTGCAGACCCATCTCGGCCGTCAATCGATCCATAGGGTTAAACGTCAATATTTTCTCCAGGAAATCAATAGCTGCGGAGCAGAGAGAAACAAACTCGCTGATTCCTCAAAAGCAAAACCAGTTTCCTCCCCGGGACGAGCCTCACCAATCCCCCCGTAACGAATCCCCTCGAAATAAGGAAGGAATCAAAGGTGACATCCCCATCCCAGGAGAGCAATCCCGCAGGTGTCGCTTCATCTAACCAGGCAGGAGAAAGGACGTCGTGAGCATCACACCTCCACGGGACAGTGAGCCCGGGCCAGAATGCTACGTCCGTAACCCCAAAACCCACCTCGGGACAGTGCTGGGATTTGATTCTCAGATCCATTGGAGGAGCACGGTCCATTTCAGACAAGTATTTCACATCCTCACGCACAGCCGAAGCGGGATTAGATTTTAAATGTGATTTTTAAAAGTCCTCAGCGCGACCAAGACTACGAAATTATTTTGCCCATTAATATTTTTTCCCAGAAAGAGTGGTCGGGCATTGGAATAGGCTGCTCAGGGAGGTGGTTGAGTCACCGCCCCTGGATGTGTTTAAGGGACGTTTAGACGCGGTACTGAGGGATATGGTGTAGGGGAGGACTTTGTAGAGTAGGGTAGATGGTTGGAGTCGATGATCCCAAGGGTCTCTTCCAACCAGCATGATTCTATGATTCTATGATTCTATTTAAAGAATTCCGAGTGCCTACAATCATTTTAGAAAGACTGCGGAGCGTGAACTCCTCCTACGATGACGAAGGAAGAAATTAAGTGCAATTAAAGCGAGGAGAATTAAATCCAAACGTGGAGGGTTTGTTGTGATTCCTTTGACGGTTCCTTTCACTGAGCTTATGTGACAAAATCAAATCCTGCCCTTAAAGATGTTGCTTATTCGGTTGATTCTCGGTGCATCAAAGACTCTCTTGGAGTTCAGATAATACAAAGAGGAATATGTTTTTCTTAATTTGCAACTTTTTCACTCTCCCTCCAGAAATATCCCCATTAAAGATGTAATTGTGTGAACGAGACCCGTTTCTTCAGGGGCAAAATCACCCAGCGGAAAGGAAGGGCCGTACCTACGGCCTCAGTGCTTAAACATTAACCGATATCCGATTGTCTCCCACGGGATTGTTTCATTGCTGGGACTAATTAAGTAGGAAGGAATCAATAGCTTCATAAGGTCACCGGCTGCGGGCGAGAAGCATGGCGGAACGATATATTACGAGTTACAGATTACGATATATTACGGGTCAGAGAAGCAGGAAAACGTCGATGAATTATGCAAGGGGCACAGGTGACCTTTCTTCCCGCAGTGACGCCGGGGAATAAATCCCTTCCTGCTCGTCGGAGGTTGACGCGGTCCCCGGGTAACCCGGGCACGGCCAAGCCCAAATAGCAGACGCCTCATACCCAAGAGTTACGCCAGCCAACATGGCCTTGACGTCCTCCCAGAAGCAGGTGGCCAGGTCCACCAGCCCGGTTTAAACCTTGGAAGGAGTTGAGAAGAGCTGACGTTCCCTGGTCCACGCTGCTCAGCTCCTGCTGAGAAAGATCTCGCTGCCTACAAAGCTGCTGCAGGCAGAAGTTCAGCTCCAAAAGGTTCACAACACAAAAAACTGCTGATTTTTAGGCAAAGGAAGGGAGTGAAGTGGTATTTGAGCATTGCAGGCGGTGACAGCCCAACAACAAGATCTCATGGAGTTTGGATATTTGTGGAGTAAAAGCATTTATTTTCTTGTACTGCATAATTGTGTTCATGCAAAAAGCGGAGGAAAAACGTGAACAGGGCTTGAAAATAAACCCTGGGCTGAACTTTATAGCTCTAAAAAAGGAACTGGAAACCCCCACATATCTGAATCCCGTTCACCAACGTTCACGTGCTTGGCCTTAGAGGACAATTCCTGTGACTCCCTGGGGAAACGGGTCTGAAGACACGGCAGCCAGAGGGACATTCCCAAAGCCAGTGGACACTACGGTACCTTCACTGTCCACTTCGGGGAGCAGCTTGCGCAGCGGCTTCCTCACTTCCCAGGTGCTGTTGATGAACGTGGGCATGACTTTGAGCAGCTCCTCCTTGTCCTCCTCGTGGATCACCGGGATCGTCTCCAGAATAAGCTGCATCTGTTCCAGCTCGTGACCCCCTAAACGGGCAGAAAACAGGCAGTGAGATGAGACCCAGAAGTTAAATTGGGGGAGGAGGGGGTGGTATTATTGGATTATTGGCCACCCTCCTGCATGGCCACCCCTCGGAAATCCACGATGACACATCCCTGAATGAGCCACCTCTCTTTGCTCCAAGGAAAATGTGGTGGGACCCCCAGCCGGGTCACCTCTTTTTCAGGGTGAAAGAGTTAACGTAGACCATTTTCCCTCCTGGTGTTATCACCCCCAGGCTGTCTGCGCAGCTTTTCGACTAACCTGGACATCTATTTAAAATGGCCGTGAAGGAGAAGCCATCATCAACTGAAACGGTTGGGCATGGGAGCCCCATTGGTGGGGTCCATCCCATCGTCCCGATGGGAAAGGGGTTTTTCTGACCTGGTCCCACCTGGTTGCTGGGTACCAAGTCAAGGCTCTGATGGTGACGGTCGCCACAACTTCTAGGAGCAATCGTATCTTTTTTAATCCTTTTCCTTCAGGAGATATTTATCCACACATCCCTAAGCTTTCTTTCAGGACTGGCTACCAGTCAGTGGGAGGAGAGAAGCGGCAGCGGAGCGGAGCCGACTGCCTCATTAATGAACGTTAATCCCATTCTTTAGCTCGCTATCGGACGTGACCAAGAGCTCCGCGGCTCGTTTCCAGCTTCCTACGTGCAGAGAGAAGCAGCCTGGCAGAAGAACCGAGTCGCGCTATTGATTTTCTGTCTGCTGGAAATGCCAGTTATAAATACCCTGTCATTAGAGGTAGGACTAGCCATTAAGACAGCGAACTGCTCGGGGTGAACAAAGCAAGGGGGATTTTTGGGCAACCAAGGCCCTTGCTGTCCCACTGATGGATTTCAGGCCGCTTCACCGGCAACCAGAGTCCGGCTGATCCGCAGCAAGAGGGGTGAACCTCATTTATGGCACAACGCTTGGAATCAGTCTGCAGGGAGGGTGGAGACCTCCATCCAACTTGTAGGGGATGCTGGAGAGCATTGCTGGTGTCGAGCCCTCAAGCAACCCCATCCCTTTGGAGGTCCCCGGCACCTCACAGGGGCTGCCCTTCCCAGCCCAGGGCTCCCTGTGGAGCAGGGAGGTTTCCAGACTCAAATCCATGGAGCCAATCCCAAACACACACCCCCTGGGCAAGGGAAGGTCCAAACATTGAGGTTGGGAAAGGGTCTCCATCCATCATGGCCTCCATCACTCAACAGAGGTCTACGAGCCAGGACATGGCAATGAACTTAGAGAACCCCAAAGCAACACTGACATTAGCACAGCTGGTCACCATCACACCCCACATCTGCTCAGAACAAAGCCTCAGAAGAAGAAAGAGCAAGAGAAAAAGAAAAAAAGACCGAGGGACATCCTCTTAATATCAATCCTGGGCAAATGAAATGGCTTTCCAATAAAAAACCTTATTTTAGGTCACCTAGAGGTTGGCTGCACGGCTCCAGGAGAAACTAAAGATGACCACCAGGAAACAAACACCTTGTTAGTCAGGCTAATTCCCAAGTTGCCATCCAAAGGACAAGTTATTAAAAGTCACAGAGGCTTCATGGCTGTTCTCCTCTCAGTGCAGCTCCAGCCGTTGCTCACCGAAGGCCCCGTGTTTAGTCACACAAAGAAGCCGCTAATGCAAGACGAGGAAGCATTAAATTATAGCTCTCAAGAAGCCAATTCCCCGCCATCATCCTCTCTTGATGTAATTCCTCGGGACCTTCTGGAGGCATTAATCCCTAAAAAGAAAACCACGAACTACAGACGGAACAAAGGCAAGGTGCTGTCGTTACCGAGGAGAGAAGGAGGAGCTCTGCAGCCAAGCCCTGCTTGGTGGCTTCTCCAGGAGCCAGCACCCATCCCCTGGGAAAAGCCACCGCGCCGCCTCCCAGCCCTCAGTCACGGGCACGGCCCCGCTGGTGAACCCCACGGGGATCTACCAGGACCGACGGCTTTTCTTTATCTCCTATTTTTTCTGGCGATGCTTTGGGATACGCTTCGGCAGCAGAGGGTGGAGAAGGCACCGGAGGGAGCTGCAGCTGCTCAGTTACGGATGCCTGTCCCCATTTTCCACCCTCTCTAAAGGTCTGCAGACCAGGTTTTAGCTGTTGGAGACATTCGACGCTCCCACGAGCTTTGGGTTACCCAAATTTCTTGTGCCCTCCTGGGGCTCTGCCAAATCTAAAGCTTCTCCCACCACGGCATCGCCCAGAGAAGGGGCTGTGGGAAGGGCAACGGGGCTGTGGGGGGGGGGGTCCCGCTCCGCCGGGCGCTCGTTAATTTGAGCAGCAGAGCGAAAGTGGGGAGTGACATCTACTCCTAATAACCGATCGCCTTAATTTAACGGCGTGGCTTAAGCACCCCAGACAGACTACTGAGTTAATTATATTGACTTCTGCTAAGCAGCCGATTGAAATTGTGCTGCTGACGCATACTCAAAAAACAATTTATCCAGCATTAAGGCAATTCCTGGAGGTTTGCAACTTGCTGGGAATTACGTCGCTGTTATTTCCCATGGGGTGTTTGCCGGCGACCCAGAACTCTCCGAAAGCCTCATCCTGCAGCCGCAGAACTTGGCTGCATCCAGCCAGGGACAAAGTCCTTCTCCCAGGGAAAGAGGAGAAGAGCGAAGCCAGTTTTGGCTGTTCTGAGGTTTGAGGTTTTATTCTCCTCCTCTTTGGACACCAGCAGACGAAAGAGGGTAGGTGACATGGGACATCATGGCCGCTCTGCCCCACTGCCGGGCTCCCACCCCAGCTCTTCCTTACTTTCTGGTTTAGGAGGAGGCCAGGACAAGGGGACACGGGGCCAGGACCTTCCTGTAACAGGAAGCACCCGCAAGGAATATGTATTTTGAGCTTCAGTTTTGATCCCCACCCATTATCTCAGTATCCTGCCATCATCTGGGGGCTCATTAAGCGATCGCAGAGGGCTGGGAAGCAGAAAAGCAGGGATGCTCACAGCACTTGTCTGACAACACCAGCAAGGGCACCTCGGCTTGTTCTCCAGCTTCTCTTTATGAGCAGTGGTGGAAAAATAAATATTTCTACGGCACAATCTCAGCTGAAGGCAGAGAGGTAACAGAGACCAGAGCAATCACATCCTGGAGCTGCCTTTTCCTCTGTCTTTGACCATGACCAGGAGCTTTAAGGACCAGCTTGGACACCTAGATGGTAGACAACCGGTGTCAGCCAACACAGCTTCTAACATTGGGGTCCTCAAACAGCACGAAACCCAGAGCTTTAGCTCTGCCCTGGGAAGACATCCTCCAGTTTGCTTCCACCCAAAAAGATCAGAGACCCTTCCATGGTGCAAACCACAGCTCGGCAAGGGCTGGCAGAGCCGTCTTGGGAGCTCACTCCCGTGTAGTGAGACCAAAAAATGAGGGACAAGTGGCACATGGAGATGTCCCCTCTCCTGGAATATATCCCAGGGAGGCAGCAGGAGCAGCTAGGTCCCTGGAGTCACGAATTTTTGAGGAGGGAAGACCAAGGACAAGAGGAAGGAAGGAGAGGGAGGCGATTTTACTGTTCTCTTCTGCTTCATTTTCAGCTTTCACAGAAGAAACCTGGAAGAGGCAAGCGGGAGCCGGGAGGGAGCGGCAGAGCAGCTGCAATCAAACACCGGCTGCCGAGCTCTGCGCTGCACTGAAATATTTGCGAAGAAAGTGTCCTTCTCCATTATTAATGAGCCTAATTATTTATTTACGCAACTCTGCAAACAGCTGCTCACGAAATGCGTTAAACCCTGTCGTTCAGAACACCAAGGGGCGACGGCAGAGACGACCGAGGAGGAGCATCCCACAAACCTCTTAGGGCAGGGCTACATTATCTCATGTCCTTATACTCCACCCTATGATATTTTTTCAGCGTCCTCCCTCCCAACAAAAAGCTCTTATTTTCTGTTGGAAACTCAGAAACACAAGGAGGTTTTGTTGTTTCATCAGAATTGTTCTTTGTTTGGGGTTTTGCTTTTGGCAGGAGATGGTTCCTGCCGAACAAAGCTCAGCACGGAGACACCGATGACCCCGGCCAGCCTCGGGAAAGCCACCAGTTGGTGGCTTCCTGCTGGGTGCCATCACACCATGTGTCCATCCCATGACAAACGCACTAGGGCAGAGTGAAGATCCAGATGGGAACTCTCCTCCAGCCCCAAGGGCCTGCCTGCACCAAGGAAGTTTGCACCAAACAAGGGAGACCCTCTAATAGGAGACAGAGGTTGGGCAAGTGGAGTTTGGGGACTGCTCTGATTTCTAATAACCAACCGTGGCACCCTTGTAGTGATGATGGCTACAAAGAGAGGGGAATCAGAGAATCACAGAACAGTTTGGGTTGGAAAGGACCTTAAAGATCAATCCTCAAAGCCCCCTCCAACCTGGCCTTGAACCCCTCCAGGGATGGGGCAGCCACAGCTTCTCGGGGCAACCTGGGCCAGGCTCTCACCACCCTCACACCAAAGAAGTTCTTCCCCACATCTCATCTCCATCTCCCCTCTTTCAGTGTCAAACCCTTCCCCCTCGTCCTACGGCTCCTCTCCCTGATCCAGAGTCCTTCCCCAGCTTTTCTGGAGCCCCTTGAGGGACTGGAAGAGGCTCTAAGGTTCTCCCCAGAGCCTTCTCTTCTCCAGGCTGGACGACCCCAACTCTCTCAGCCTGTCCTCACAGCAGAGGGGCTCCAGCCCTCCCAGCATCTCCGTGGTCTCCTCTGGACTCGCTCCAACAGGTCCACGTCCTTCCTGCGGTGAGGACTCCAAAGCTGGACACAGCCTTTTTTTTTTTGTGCATTCCCTCTGCCACGCTAAAAGGCCTTTGAGTTGGGTTAGCAAGGAAGGAGGGAGGGAGGGAAAAAAATTAATTAACGGGAGCCAGAAACCTACCAGCGAAGAGCATCCTTCCCGTCAGCATCTCGGCCAGGATGCAGCCGGCCGCCCACATGTCGATGGCTTTGGTGTAGTTGTTTGGCGAGAGGAGGAGGCGAGGGGAGCGATACCATTTTGTCACTAAGCCTTCCGAAAGGTAACCCTGAAAAAAGGAGAGACAGAGACATCAGCATCTTGACAAGAGAGCTCCTCCGCTTCTCCCCGGTCAGCCCTCGCTGTGGTCCCACCGGTCGGATCCGGCAGGAAGCAAAGAGGTGAGACATAGACCACTGGAAAAGAGAGATTTTTTGGCGTTCCAGGAGGCAAAGCGCTTGCTGCTCCCCAAAACCCTTATTTGCTGTTTGTCACCCTGCCATTGAAGCACTTTCTGCAAAGGACAGATGGCTTTGAGAGCACAGATTTGCAGGTCGTACCTGCAAAAAGTTATTTCAGGTCACTGCTAGAGGACTTCGATGCGTTATATAAATCCCAGTGCCACCATCTGAGACGTTCTGGATGGTGTTAAGCAGGTTATTTAAGCGCCGTGCTGGGTCCCAGCTCTAACCCAGCAGTGCGTGAAGGAAGCCTTTCCCAGCTCAGTACCCCAAGGGCAGAGCTTAGATGTCCAAACTGGTTACCAGTTTGCAATCTTTTGCTGATCCCATCTCTAGTTAATCCTGTATCTACAGTCCCTCCTGAGCCACCTCAACCTCTAGTAACGGCAAGCTACGTCCCACCGAATTCCCACAGAGCCAACCCCCTACTCAATTCCCATGGATCCGACTCCCAGCACTTAGAGGGCACAAGGGGACACGAGACCGGAGCAGAGGTGGCACCGGGAGCACAAAGGGATCCCAGAAGATGCTCTCAGCAGGATCTGCCCTCGCGCAGAAGCCGGGTGAGTTCACCCTGCCTCCATCCTCAGGATGCTGTTGCAGTGAACCCCGCTTCGGTTTGGGGCATGTGCTGGGAACTGTGGGTGAACTCATGCAACATCTCACAGGGATGAGATGTAGGATCTCATAACGGGCAGAAGAAACAGATTTAGGGAGAAACATCACTACAGCAGGAAAGCTTCCTGGACCAGCAGATGGCTTAAAGCATGACCGAGTGGCCAACAAAGCCCTGCAAGGGCTTCTAGCCAAGACTCTTGGGCGGGTGACGTGGGGCAGGTCCCCATTTCCTCCGTCCTACTTTGTTTACGGTGAGGACGGTCGGTTGGGACGCTTGACCTGGTTTTAAAGGAGACCCCCCCAGCAGCCCCCCACGGGACAAAGACCGAGCGCCGTCGTCTCCTTGGACCACAGCCCTCCCGCTCCCGGACTCACCCGGGAGATTCCACCCAAGTGCCAAGCGCTCAGCAGCTCCCGGGGAAACCAAGGGGACGCCTTTTCAAGCCCGTCAATGAGGCTGGCATCGTTAAGGGACATCCCAGTCCCACCAGCTGCGCTCGCCGGCCAAGCTCCGGATGCGCAGGCACCACGCCGGGGTGGGACATGAATGGACATTTCATCAGGATAATGTTGGAATATTCATAAGCGGCATTTTCTATATTAAATATAACTCACCGACAGGACGAGGTAGATTGAAACGCAGCGGAAAAGAAAATAAAATTAAATGATAAAAGTCGAATTGCATTTAAACGCCATGAAGCATTTGGAGAGCATCAAAATGCAACGATGTGAATATGGTTCATGTAAAAACTCTGTTAAAAAAACCCACCCTAAGCAATATAAGTTTCATAAACTCAAAAGTCCCAAGTCCCTCAGCCTTTCCTCAGCAGAGAGATGCTCCAGGCTCCTCAGCATCTTTGTAGCCCTCTGCTGTCCCCTCTCCAGCAGTTCCCTGTCCTTCTTGAACTGGGGAGCCCAGAACTGGACCCAGTGCTCCAGCTGGGGTCTCCCCAGGGCAGAGCAGAGGGGCAGGATGACCTCCCTCCACCTGCTGGTCCCACTCTTCCTGATGCCCCCCAGGATGCCACTGGCCTTCTTGGCCACCAGGGCACATTGTCGGCTCATGGTCACCCTGTTGTCCACCAGGACTCCTAGATCTTTCTCCTCAGAGCTGCTCTCCAGCAGGTCACCCCCAACCTGTCCTGGTGCAGGGGGTTATTCCTCCCCAGGTGAAGCACCCTACACTTGCCCTTGTTGAAGTTCATCAGGTTCCTCTCTGCCCAACTCTCCAACCTGTCCAGGTCTCGTTATATGGCGGCACGTTTTGGAATTCCCAAATGGGCAAGTCGTCAAGCTTTTAATTATAAAGGGCTCGCTTTTAAAAGCACGTTTTTAATTATGGGCTTCTTAAGCTGAGTTGTAATGGAGGCTGATTAGCTGAGAAGTTTCATTTAACGCTGTTGTATTTTTGGCTAATGCTGCTGAATCAGAACGGGCACAAAAAACCCCAGGCGTCACCCAGTTTCAGCTGCTGGAATTATTCCCAACGTTGGTATTTATTGGAAAAATCCTAAGAAAATAAACTTGGGGGATAGCGATCCAGGGCAAATCCTGGCGGGAGCAATTTCCTCCCTTTCCCAGCAAAGGGAGGGCCCTCTCCTTACAGATTTAACGCTCGCTTCACGTGTTTCTCCTCCCTGATGGCAAGATGGATTTGAGTTCTCGGAGTTTATGCGAAACGTATGAGCAATATACCAAGGAAGGACGCGTTGGAGAGGAGCAACCTAGAGCTTCTCTTCATCCCACCGACTCGTGGACCTTACAGCTGGACATCCTCTTGCTTCCCGTGGCATTCCGGGTTATCCCTCCTCTTCCTCAATGGGAAAATACCGGGAAGGGAGGTTTGAAAATCAAGACTTTTCCAACCCGGCTCCCCGTGGGAGTGGTTGGGGATGCTCCCCAGCCGGGCAGCACAGCACCCCAGTCCTGAGGGGCTTATCCAGCTCCAACATCTACATCTGCTCTGCCTCCACAGTGGATAAAAACATAGCCTAAGTTATTATTTTTATAAAATATATAAGAGAAGTTCCTGTCCCACCACCTGGAGGAAGCAACTACAGTCCTGTGGACTATCAAATCCTACGGAGAAATATCACCACGGCTTTGGGGATGGCACAGCTGCAGGATGCCTGGGTAAGGACCCACCTAAACCTGGGTTAGATACAGGCTCAGCTCTTTCCAAGAGGGGAGCACCTGGGCCAGGATGGAGAGCCCGAGCACCTCCAACCATCGCCTGTGCAAAGCACGGTCTTCAGCACGAGAATTTCACCATTTATATAGATTCAACCAGACAGAAAGACCGAGAGCAGAAGCATATTAATTAGTTCTAATTAAGATGGAGCATACATCTTCACGGCAATATTCTGCGGATTCAGCACAGCCCTTCCTGAAGAACCACTGGAATCTCTTTTAAAACCAATATCATGAAGATAATTTAAAACCAGAAATAGTTTCAAGGCCAGACCTTGCTCTCAAGCCCTCCCACGCGATTTTTTTTTGGCAGTTTGCGAAGAAAAATGGATGTTTTTTTTCTAATCTTTACACAACATGGATTTTTTGTGTCTCTTTTAACGCCAGAAAGAGAAATTCCGGGTGGGTGCAGGTGCTGCTGCATCTCGGTGTCACCTGCATCCCGAGGGCACTGAGGCAGTATGTGGGGAGCACAGCTCCAGTACAACCCGTGCCCAAACTGGGAGCTCCACCTTGGAGCCGGAGGGACCGAGGGCACCGTGTCCTTGGAGGCAGATGCCGAAATTCAGGATCCCACCTACTGCAAACCCAACGCTGCAGCCCAAAGCCTCTCCTGAGCGTTATTTCACACCAAAATCCATCTTTCTGCGCTCAAAAAGCCGCAGAGGTGCCTGCAAACTGGAAATCCAGCAGGATCCAGCCACAGCCTGTGTATCCACAGCTAAATCCACAGCCAGGAACGGGATTCCATGGGAGCCGGGTCGGCTCCTGCCACCGGTGAGGTGTTTCCTCACCGGTTTGGGATGACAGAGAGCACTTATTTCAGGGCCACAAGACTATTCCGTGCTCCATCAGAGGGAAAGAGGGCGCAGCTGCCCCGGGGTTGAACGCGGAAGGGGGGTCACCTCCGGGATGAGCAACGTCCCACATCCTCATCCCCTCTGAAGATCTCCTCATCTCCTTTGAAGACCTCCTCATGATGACCCACCTGGGAATTGTATTGTTCTACTGGACGAGCTGGAAGCTATTATGTTTGCACTGATCAGCGAGTACAAAAACGAAAGGAAGGACTTCAAAGGTTTGAAGATGTTCTGGAAACTATTTAGCACGAGCTCTTCCCCTAAAAGGGCTGTCACACCCTCCTTAGCGTGGAATTTCTGCCAATTAATGCTGTAATTAGTGTTGCCAAGAGGCAAAGGGAGAGAGGGTCCCCCGGCAGCCCCATGCTGATGCCTCCAAGAGCTTTGGGCCACCAGGCAGAACCCAGAAGAGGTAATCTGACTATCATCTCGTACAACATGGGCAAGCTAAAGAGCGTCCCACTTTGCTGCCCCATCACCCCAGTAAAGACATTCAGCCAGTCTCCACATCCCCATACAGCAGGTATTTCTGTTGTCTTCTCCTGGTGGGACCACCCAACCCAGCGGCCCCTCTCTGACCACACATGGGATGCACAGCCATGAGACTGTCCTCGAAAGTATTTATTATTTTTAAGTCTAGACATTCCTTGATATTTATCCCATTTTTTAACGCTTGAATTTGCCGTCTCCCTGCTCTCCCATCCCTCCTGCCCACCATGAGCTGAGGGTGCTCAAAGGAGGACACCATCTCATTTTTACACCCCCTGAGCCCTCCAAACTTGGGGCAGATCACACCTGGGCTCTCCTTTGGAGCCGAAACTATTTATTAGGAATAAATACACATTATCCCCATCTCCACCGCTCCTCCGGTCACCGTCTGGGGACCAAGTCCCACGGCAAAGCGTTCAGACCACAAACAGCAGCGACCGAGGAAAAAGGGATTAACGTGGAGATGTTCTAGAGGGATAAACAGTGGGATTAGCGACTCCCGGGGATAAAGAGCAGTAAGAAGGGAGGGTAAAGGAGTCTTCACGGCTGGACGGTGAGAACATCGGGGAAGGGACAGGGTGTCAGAGAGAGGGGGACCCACAGGATCATCTCCTGAGGGTCCTCTTCTGCTAGACCTGATATTCTGAGCCCTAAAGAGATGTCTGCAAGCACCCAGAGAGTTTAGAAGTGGGGTTTATCTGAGATGGGGCTAAAATCTAAGCCGTCAGGTCTGAGCAGCCTTGTGGAGGTGCAAACCCAGATCTGGCCATGACCTTGGCAGCTTGAAATCCATCTCGTTTGCTACTGGGAAGTTTCAAACGAGCAGATGCCCCCGTGCTGCTCTTACCCCACGGAAAGAGGGATTTGAGCAGCAAACACCGGCCAAACAGGAGGGGAAAACACAGGTGAAGCTGCTCGGCTTCAAAGCTGGTGAAGGCCAAGACCCTGCTGTGGTCCAGGGCATCTCCCAGAGTAGAGGACCTCCCCCATTCCCACCCAATTATCCGAATGACACGGTTCCCTGCTGCAAAGCTACGTAAAACAAGACCCATCGCCAAGGAAGGGCTATTATTTAGGTGCTTTATCCATTTCTAACCCGGGTTTAAAACTCTGCTCACAATCTGCCGCAGTTATTATTCGCAGGATGGTCGGGGACTTGAGAAACGTCGGGTCAGGAGAGCTGTGACCTGTCAGACGGATGACAACACGCAACCCTTCATGTTAGCAGGCCCCAGCCACCAGATATAAGAGTATTCCAGACACAAAACATCCAGAGGGGAAAGAAGACCCTTCCTCGCCGCGAAAGCTGGCAAGAAAACATCACGCTAGAGGTGTAGCTCTCCACTGCCTTCAGAGGTTTGGATCTACTGGGTCTTTACAGCAATTAATTACACAGGGAAGAGGATTTTAACTGGTTTTGGGCATCTCCGTGTCAGCACTTGCTGGTCACACCAAAATTCGGGGGGTAAGGCTCCCTGTTCTGCTCAACGCCGGTTGGCAGAGGGATGGAGGCTCAGATGTGGTGATGCTCCTGTCCTCTCCCCCTTGCTGGTGTCTCTTGCAAGAGCCCACACCCAGGAGCTCATAAATCCGTACGAGCCCTCGGGGAAGGCGGAGGTTGAAAGAGAAATACGGAAAGGAATTGATTTTTCTGAGTCATCTGAGAAAACAAAGGTGGGGACCGACCCAAAGCCCCAGCCAAACCCTCCCGTCGTCCCTCTTTGCGGCGCCTGTCACCTGGGGAAACACGGTCCTCCCCAGAGGACCGAATTTAGGAAGAACTGACGTTATTTGCGGTGCCGGATGCTCGCCGCAGCGCTGCTATTTTCGGCTCCGGAGCGGTATCCAGGTCTCTCCGCGCAGCGGGGCTCTGCAGGTTTCTCACACCGACGTTCCAACCTCCCTCCACCCCCGGGGAGGAGGAATCGGAGGACGCGCCGGCATCTTGAATAGTTCCGACCCAGCACGAAGCCGCAGCCCTTGACAGCTCTTTCCCGCCGCGCCGGGGGTTATTAAGGAGATGGAGAATTGCTTAGAAAAACCAATCATTCCGCAGAGGACGCGGACAGACGACTCCTGCCCTGATCCTGCCGTCTCCGAGAAGATGATGCTCCTTAAATCAGTGACTTTCTGCATTCACCTAGCGCTGCCTGCTTTGCAGGGGTTTTTTTCCAGGACTTACCCTCCCTTGGGAAAAGCCTCGTGCTTTTGACTTTAAAATGCACCTGACTATTAAAAAAAAAAAACAAAACCCACAACACACTCACTTGAAAATCCAGGAGCTTTTTTCCTGAGCTGGGTAATAAATAATTAGTGAGGAAGTGAGGAAGGGAACACGGCACGGGGAGGGGGGGGAAGCAGCAGTGACAAGGACCCCCCGCTCTCTCCCCAGTGTCCCTTAAAACCTTCTTCCCTTTCCCCAGGCTCTGTTTCTCCCCAGACTCCAAACCAGAAGGGATCAGGGCTCACCTTCAGGATCAGGAGATCGTCTTTTCACCACCCTTTTCCCTCTCCCCTTCTGAAGCAACGGTGCCCAAATCAGAGCCGCGCTGGGCAGGAACTCAATGGCAAATGTAAAAGGTGTTTAAAATCTCGTCCCAGATACAACGGCGGGTCCACGGGGGACACTGAGCTTGTCGACAAAAACACCCAGCTCCAGAAAATGGATTTGATCTTATCTTACAATACCAAAGAGCAACTTCAACCAGAAACCCACTGGTGCAGACCAAGCGATACTTCGCTTTCTCCTGGGACACTGTGGACCTGGGAGCTGATGAAGCCCTCCACCGCGCTCCTCCGTGGTTCCAGACCTCCAGCCTGGATGGCAACCTGCATTAAACATCTGCAACTCCCTTCAAAATCCATCAACATCAGGGTTGTGCATTTCGGAGACTTCTCACGCATGTTCCTTGCCTCCCTCCCACACCGCCTGCCCACTGTTCCCACCTTGCTCCACCAGAGAAGCCACCGCGACCTGCTCCCAGCTCCAACCTCCCTTTTTTGAGGGCGAAAGAAAGCCTGGGGGCAGCCGTGGGATGTCATCCCTCCGTCCCGAGAGAGAGCAACACACCCAGGGCTGTCCCACGGGGAGGCCTTCGCTGCTAGAGACTGCCGTGCTGAATTAAATTCGTTAGAGGAAAAAATGCAGCTCTTCTAACGGCTGCATTTTTGCCCGAAGATAAATTGCTTTCGTACCTTGAATTATTTTGCAGGGTTTGGCAGCTGCCCGGGAGTTCAACCCTTTGTGGAGAAGACCGAGGCACCCAGCTCGCTAATTGCTTGTTAGAAATCACCGCTTTGGGGGAGTTTCAGACGGAGAAAAGCCGGTGACGGATTTCCCCCACTCAAGGTATCTGTTTTCTTGCATTTTGCTTCATTCCTCCTCTCCCTCCTTAGTGAGAAGTTGTGTGTGGATCGGGATGCAGGGGATGGCCAGGCTGGAGGACCTGGGGGACTCTGGGCACTTTGACCTCAGATAAAAGAATACAACCGTATCTCAAAGACCTATCCCTCTTTCCCGGTGATTAAATGAGTGGGATTCAGATGGAATTGGGTTTTTAAAAGGCCGGTCGGCGCGGAAGCGAGGACGCAGACGAGCAGAGTGGCTGCAGACGAGCCGGGTGCCCTTTCCACACCCTTCCAACTGCAGCTCGTGTTTTATACCAGCAGCAAAGCAAGAAACAAAAAGTTGAGTCATTTCCATAAAGTGAGCAAACGCGCACCTCCGCAATCAAATCTATATTTGATATATATGATATAAAGCATTAAAAGATGCCTGAATGGCACTTGAACCCTTCCTGCGCTTCGTGGCCCTGGAGAGCTCAATTTGCCCAGGAAACACATCCTGGCTTGGGGCAGGGAGGGCAAGTATCACCAGTGACCACCCCCAGCAAGGCTTACAGCTGCTCAAACAGGCTCAAGGACCAGCTTCTCCTGAGAAGATCCACCATGGTCAAACCGCTTCACCCTACCCACGTTCAACGCCTCCCCGCGCCGACCGGCAGCTCGCCAAGAGACCACCGGCCTCGGCAAATTCGGGGTCACCTACCTTGTGCGAGTAATGTTGATCCACAATCCTGGCCAGCCCGAAATCGCCGATCTTCAGCACCAGGTCCTCCGTGCTGATGAAAATATTGGCCGGCTTGAGGTCGCGGTGGAGGACGTTGGCCGAGTGGATGTACTTCAACCCCCGCAGCAGCTGGTACATGAAGAGCTTGGCATGCTCCTCGGCGAGCTTCCCCTGCTCCAGCAGGCGCGCCAGGTCCGTCTCCATGTACTCCTGGACGATGTACACCACGTTAAACTTGAAGAAATCCCCGCGCAGGTTGGTCCCCTTCGGCCCCAACACCTCGTACACCTTCACGATGTTCTCGTGCTCCAGGCGGCGGATGATTTTGATCTCCCGGAAAGCGTGCTTCATGCTCCGCGCGTCGCCGATGGTGATCTTCTTCACCGCCACTTTGCGGCAGCTCTTGCTGTCGAGGGCCGACAGCACCAACCCGTTGGCCCCAAAACCCAAAGGGCGAAAATTAACGAAGCGACAGCCCAGGTCGTACCCGTACATGCTGGCGATGCAGTCGCACTTCTCGGCCATCGCGGGCTCCGTCCTCTTTGGGCTCGTTCCTCTTCGTCACTCGAAAAGCTGGGAGAGTCGAAGGGCTTCCCGATCACCAACGGGGGTTGAAAACAAGTGCCTCATTATTAATTAGAGACGCCCATCGCTTCAAGATGACACGCAGATCACAGAATCGCAGAATATTCATGGTTGGAAGGGACCTTTGAGATCATCCAGTGGGAAAAGAGATGCAAGCACACACACGCACCCCAACAAAATGTTTTAAACTTGGGTGGGTGAGAAACCAAGGGGCAGAAGAGACTTCCCAACCAGCGCGGATAAACGCACCCCAGAGATCTCTAGGTGATTTTTCTTGGGACTAAAAGATCAGCTCTGCTACATTTTTCAGCCTCTGTCTTGTTTTCCTTCTCCGATATCCCCCAGACGATGCCGAAGTATGGGATGCAGCTGGTTGCCCGGCCCCGCGTCCCCGATGTCTCAGTACCGGGGCAACCGGTCGGCCCCGCCGTGGGGCAGAGCCCAGAGCAGCCCCATGGCCCCTCCGCTGCCCCAAACCCTCCCCGCCCACAAGTTCTGACAGTGTTTTCCCCACCAGCGAAGCGCATCCAGGCGCCGGCTGGACTCCCCGACGGTCAGCAAAGCTTCGCCCGTCTCGTCGCTCCCTTTTGGATCAGGGCAGACCCCATCTTCCACATCAGCAGATAGAAATCTCGGCGGCAGGAAATATTTTGGGGAGGAAAAACTCACTTTACCGGCTGCGTTCGGCGCAGTGAGTTTCCACGTTTGTGGTTCCAGCACCTTCCCCTCCTACGTCTTACGTTGGCGAAGCCAAGGGCCGTCTGATCTTTGCAGGAGGAGCTCCCTGCTGTCCCGGAGTTCCCCGTTATCCCTCAGCAGGTCTCAGTCCCGCTCCTGGAAGAAAAGAGGAGATGGATTCGTTACCTACCGGCCCTGCCTTTGTAATGACTTGCTGAAGGTTAACCATGAGCAAAACGGTGACCTTTCAGAGACTCATTAGTTATCCCCTCCAAAGTCACGCATCGTTAGCAGCATTTTTTCAGATGGTTAATTTTGCCTTTTCCATTTGTAACGCACAGAAAACTGTGACTCTTCCTTTCCCCTCCGTTGGTTTTTTTTGGCTTTTTTNTTTTTTTTTTTTTTTTTTTTTTTTTTTTACATTTTAATCTGTCCAAAAAACGTTACGGAGCGATTTGCAGATGGCAAAGACAACACGCTGTGTCCCCAGCTGCCCGCTGAAACCGCACCGCGAGGAAAGGACGGCAGCAGCCTGCGAGGGTATGACCCCTCCCAGCCGGGCAAACAAGGTGGTGCCACCCTGGTGGGTTTTGCAAAGCGCCGTAAAAACCATCCGCGAGGGTGGGACACCCCTTAAAACTGGGGGTCCCATCGCAAACCTGGGCAGCAGCCCCAGGGATGTCGCCTCTGGGGTCGGGGGGAGCTGCCAACCCCTTCCCCTACGCAGCAAACCGCGCCATTTTAGTGCATTTATAGAGAGACGCCTCCCGGGGTGCACAAGCAGCTACCAGGGGGCTGGTTTCTCCTCCAGGGAAAAAGGGGAAGGAGGAGAACATCCTCATTAAGACGGAGGAGCCGCGCCGTCGTTAGCTGCGGGGATTCGCCATCCATCAGCAGCGCCCGCTTGGCACGGGCAACCCTCCTCCTGCTTCTCCGGCAGCTTTGGCGGTGACGGACGCAGGGGTGGGATGACCCCGGTGGGAAAAGAAGAGCTGACTTTATCTCTCACCACGTTCTTTGTCACGATGTGTCACAAAACCTCTTCCCCCAGCTGTCCAAGTTTAGCACGGGAAGGAGCCAGCCTGCAGCCTCCCAGCTCTGCTCTTCTCCTCCAGGAGGTCGTGGTTGCACGGACCCAAGAACTCCTCCACGCAAACAAGACACATATAGGGTCCTAGGGTGCCTTTTGAAAGCACAGCTGAATATATAAATATATTTATATAGATGAATGATATAATGTTTAAACCGTGCTTTTTTCACCTCCTATTAATATAAAAAGACTTCATGACACCCTTGGCATCAAGAAGCTGGAACAAATGAACGTGGACCCACCAGCAGCGAGTTGTGGCATCTCAGGAGCATAACCCCGTACTCCAACGCCTCTCTGTGCCAACCCGTGCTCCCCAGAGCCGTGGAGGAAGAGTCTCTTCTCAAGATGCACCAGCTTTGAAAGAAAAGCAAATCATCAGAAGAACCTGCTGGCACCACGGCAGATCCCTCACCCAACTGGCTGGCAACAGCGTAACGGCCAAATACCAGCATCTGCTGGGGATGAAGATGCAGATTTAAGCAGAGGAGGATCTCCAGTATGGAGGATCTCAATATTTGGGGCATTTTCCTGCCAAAACATCATTTTCCAGTGGCAGGTCACCACACAGCGGTGGCCATGGGCAAGGGAGCACCTCTTGCAGATGCTCCAGTTGGGAAAAGATGGTTCAAAGTCCTCAAAGCCCTTCTAGATAAACCACTGTGATTTTTCACCTGTAATTAGTCCATTTAGAAATAGAATTGAACAAAAGGCACGAAGTGTTAGGAAATGGCCGGGCTGTGACTTTCCACAGGGTTGTCCCAGATGACCAACCGCTCCCAGTGTTGCTCAGAGGGGGAAAAATAAAATCCGTTGGCGTTCTTCAAGGCCAGAATGAAGCCTCTTAATGACCAGAGCTGCTCCATGAACCTGGCAGTGGGTTCACAGCCTGGTCCTTCACTCTGCACCCTCCAAGCATCGGGCATCGCCCTCCCGCTCTCTGGCAGAAGTCACCCGGAGTAACAAGAGGGAAAACATCAAATATTGAGCCATCAGTCATGAAAGGTGGAGAGAACCGTGATGCTTCAGGCCAGAACAAAGCAGCGGGTGGAAGTGGGACTCGGTTAACGGTTAAAATAAAGACGTATGGACCGTAGGACGACAGGGAGGGAGGGCTGGGATACCCTCTGAAGAGCATCTGCCAGCGCTTCCCGAGCAGTTTGGCAAACGCCGCCCGCTCCTGGACTTGGAAGCAAAAAAATAATTACAGCCTCTCTTCAATTCAGCAATTATCTAATGCTGGCTTTTGCAGGCCAGGATTGAGCAGAGAAAGCTCCTCTTGCTACTAGGAAGCTGGGGAAAGCCGGGAAGCCACAGGAGAGGAGGGGGGAAAAAAAGGATGAAAAACAAGGAATGGAGGAGAAAATGAAGGTAAATAAATCCCAAGGGTCTGCAAGAACAGCAGGAAAGAGTATCCCGCACGGGGAGGTTGTCCCTGCGTTGTAACCCGGCCACGGAAGAGGAACACACGTTGCTGAAACCCCAAGAAGGCAGTTGGAGGTCTGAGGACCACGGGGAGGTTTAAGGACAGGCTGGACCACAGGAGCAACCAGGGGGCTCCCAGAGGTACGTCTGGCTGCAGGAAAACTGGAGGTTTTCCATCTGGGGTGACTACCCTGAGTTTCTGAAGACCTCAGCCTCCACACGGGTCTCCTGGATGACTGAGGAAGAAAAAAATACCAAGAATTTCTTCATGGAAAGGATTATCAAACGTTGGAAGAGGCTGCCCAGGGAAGTGGTGGAGTCACCATCCCTGGAGGTATTAAAAGCCGGGCAGATGTGGTGCTGAGGGACATGGGTTAATGGTGGTTTGGGCAGTGTTGGGTCAAAGGTTGGACTCCATGATCTGAAAGGTCCCTTCCAACCTGGACAATTCCATAAAAATTTCCTCCTGGCAAAAGGAACTCTGTGAAATAGCGCTTGGGTCAAGAAGGTTCTGTGTTGGGTTTGAGATCCACCTTCTGAACCTCAGCTCTCAGCTCCACCACCCAGAAGCCACCACGTTTCTCGGCTTTTTTTGGCACCAAACTCCACAGGGCTTTTGCTGAGACCAGGTAGGGCTGGATGGGACGCGGTGCTCGCTCCCACGCCGAGCTTCTTGGCTTACTCTTGATGCAATGGAAGGAAACCAAGTTTTGCCTCGTCAGCTTAATTATTAATAATTAGTAGAGCTCTAGAAGCACTGAAAGGGAAAATGCGCCGCGGAAGACTAAAAGGGGAGAAAGAGTCCTGTTTCATCTCACGGGCAAAGCCGTGGCCTTCACAGTGCTCCTGGCTCCATCTCAGGCCCCAGCTGGGTGATGACCCTGCAGCACCTTCTTGCAATTAGAAGGGCTGGGAAGAATCACCCCATAAATGGTGGCCCCGGAGGATGGGAAGCCATGCTCCTGTCCTCGCTCTCGCGGCTGGGTCCCTCTCACTGAACCACCCAGAGAAAAGCTGCCGGTGAAGACGGGGAGATGCACCACAGCCGAGGAACCAGCGGGGAACACGCCCCCATCCATCCTACTTTTAAAGCCAGGAAAGCTTTGGGGGACTTTCAGAAAGCGTATACCAACAATGTTCTCCGTTGGAAAATTCTCCTGGTCTGCAGACCATAAATCCCATCCATTTAATACATAAATAGATATATACGAGGTCAAAGTCATCATTCAGACCTGATGATGTTTCTCTGTTTGCCCACCACATGGCTCCTGAGATTTTTAGAATCGGGACCCCTTGCGCCGTACAATCCCGAAAACGAGGGGAACTAAGATCTTTTCTTCTCATTCTTCTGTTCTTCTTCTCTCTCTTCCGTGCAAGGGAAAGCACTTGCCCTCGCGTTGCTGCTGGGATTTGAGCTGATCTTTCTGCTCCCTTCGTTCCTTGAAGGCTTGGGGGGCTCTGGGTGCCCTCGGGGGGACTCTGGGTGCCCTCGGGGGGACTCTGGGTGCCCTCGGGGGGGCTCTTCGTTGCCGTCTCCCAGTTTCCCAGCGCGAGACCTGGCCACGAGGTTGTGATGAGCTTTTTCCTTCTCACCGACCTCGCTCCAAGCGGTGGCGACGATTCCTCTAGCTGGATGAATTCATTAAAGCTCAAGCGTCGTAACAAGCTGTCTGTTATTAACAAGGCACCACAGGTGCTAATTAAAGGAGGCCTAACAGCCATCTACACCTTGTAAAGGGGCCGGATCCCGCAAACCATTACGTTCCAGCGGACCGAGACCGGGGAGTTTGGTGCCCATCGCTCCCCGTGATGGGCTTGAGGGAATCTCTCCAAGCTTTAGTCACGGTGACGGAGCTCCTGAAGCAGAGGGAGATCCTGGCAAGCCTCCTGCAGCTCTTAGCTCCCAGGCCAAACTTAATTAGTCCTTCCCATCAATAAACACAGGCTCCTGGTGCTCGGTTCTGCAGGAACATCCCACTGAGAGCCCCGGGGAGGGTTGTTCTTTAGGGCTTCTGCTCTTCCCTTAACGGCCTCTTCCCTTCTCTCCTGGAGCTCAAGATATAAATTAGAGGATCTGGTTCCCCGCTTTGCAACCTCCTGCACCTCCCAGGAATACGAGGTTTTCCATCACGGAGCTGGGAGGACCCATGTCCTGCCCATCCTGAGACCCTCCACGTGTCCCGACGCCTTTTCCCCCAGGGAGAAAAAGCACATTGGGAGATCAGATCTGGCAGATGGATCTCAAGGAAAGATGAAAATGGGGGGAAAGAACCCACCCCAGCAAAACCAGTCCGATCTCAGCTGTTCCCCAAACCTCATGATGAACACAGCCAAAGACAGGAACCGCTCAGCCTTTGAAGGATGCTGAAGAACAAGCGATGCTCTTGTGCCGTGTGTCCCCAGCTACCTCGGTGGGGGGGTCTCCACCAGAGACACCCAGAATCACAGAATCACATGGGGTTGGAAGGGACCTCTGGAAATCATCTAGTCCAACCCCATCCCAAAGAAGGTCCACCTGCAGGAATGTGTCCAGGTGGGGTTGGAAAGTCTTCAGAGAAGGAGACTCCACCACCTCTCTGGGCAGCCTCTGCCAGGGCTCCTCCTCATGTTGAGGTGGAACTTCTTATGTTCGAGTTTGTGCCCGTTCCCTCTTGTCCTGTCCCTGGGCACCACTGAAAAAAGCCTGGCCCCATCCTCCTGACACCCACCCTTCAAGTCTTTATAGGCCTTGATCAGATCCCCCCTCAGTCTTCTCTTCTCCAGACTCAAAAGCCCCAAGTCCCTCAGCTTTTCCTCAGCAGAGAGATGCTCCAGGCCCCTCCTCATCTTCGTAGCCCTCTGCTGTCCCCTCTCCAGCAGTTCCCTGTCCTTCTGGAACTGGGGAGCCCAGAACTGGTCCCAGTGCTCCAGATGGGGCCTCCCCAGGGCAGAGCAGAGAGGGAGGATGACCTCCCTCCACCTGCTGGTCCCACTCTTCCTGATGCCCCCCAGGATGCCAATGGCCTTCTTGGCCACAAGGGCCCATTGCTGGCTCATGGTCACCCTGTTGTCCACCAGGACTCCCAGGTCTTTCTCCTCAGAGCTGCTCTCCAGCAGGTCACCCCCAACCTGTCCTGGTGCAGGGGGTTATTCCTCCCCAGGTGCAGCACCCTACACTTGCCCTTGTTGAAGTTCATCAGGTTCCTCTCTGCCCAACTCTCCAACCTGTCCAGGTCTCGTTATATGGCACCACAGCCTTCTGGTCTATCAACCACCCCTCCCAGTTTTGTATCATCAGCAAACTTGCTGAGGGTACGTTCCATCCCTTCATCCAGGTCATTGGTGAACATATTGAAGAGGAGTGGACACCCCGCCCTGGTACCCCAAAAAGCATCACAAACCCACGCACAGACGCTACGAGCCCTTTGGCCTGTCTAAAAGCGAGCTGCGAAGTCAGAGGGCTCCGTCGTGACCTCCTCTGAGTGAAGCTCTTGCTAATTGTCACCAGCAGAGTCCTCCCCCACCAGGGGACAGAATCAGCCCCTCTTACGCCGGAGCTGTTTCTAGGAAAAGAGTTGGAGATTTACTACAGTCAAATCGGTCTTTGCGGCCACCAGCAGCTCTTTGTTGCCACCAGCAAAAGGCCAGAAGGCACCAAGTAGCCCCGACCTTTCCTTCGGAGGTGAAATCTCCGTGAGGCCGCGGGGAAAAGCCGGAGGGAGAAGGTAAATCCGATGGGAAGAAGCATAAAACCAACCCCAGAATCCAGACACCATTTTCAGCATCACTTCGGCACCCCCACCCCCCGGCAAAACCACCACTCTCGCAGGAAAATGGGAATTTTCCTCCTGAACGGTTGGGCCACTCGTGGCCAGGACAAATGAAACTGAGAATAAGAAAAAAAAAAAAAGAAAAAAACAAACCAAAACAACAAAAAAAAATCATCAGATGATGCTCAGTAGTTCCCAGAAAGAACAAAAAACAACGAAGAACTTGCTGACGCTCGCAGGGATTTGAAGCCGTGCGGCAAAGCCACCCGGCTGCTCCCGCCTGGATTTGGGGTAAATCAGCCGTGGCGGGGGGCTGAAAAAGGGGGAAAAGTCTCGTTTCCCAGCGGGATGAGCACGTGGAACCGCGCTCCGGGCTCGGAGCTGGGCAGCCAGACACCGACCAGACAGCGCCTTGAACAAACACGGCTCCCCGCAGCCAACCCACCCGCTCCCACCTGGTTGGGAGGTGGTTTTAAGCTGGAAAAACCTCCCCGACGGACAGACAGCCGCGGTAGCCGCGCGTTTGCCCCCATGAGGTATCAGCTTTGCCCTTTCCGTTTGGCACCCGCAGCCTTTTGCTTCGAAAAAAATTAAAATTAA
>QJSC01026731.1:600020-646397 GCA_003697955.1 Calidris pygmaea | reverse complement strand
ACCCCCAGCCTTGAGTCCCGGGGGACTCCAGGGGTGACCTCGGGGAGCCCAAATTTTGTCCCGGCGCTTCCCGCTTCCTCTCCCACCCCAGAGACATTTTGTCGTTAGCTGCTGCGCCCCTTGGCATCACCTCCCTTTCGCTGCCCAGCGTCCTTCCCCGCTTACCATCTCGCTCATTAATAAAGATGCTAATTAAAAGCGCGGTCTACGCCTGCCCGTAACCCCCGATGTCACGGGTTTAGCCGTGGCTACTGAAGCCACGATGGGGCGAGGGGAGCCCTGGGCGCCGCAGGAAGGGACCACGCAAGGTCCCGTACCAGAAATCCAGCCACAAGACAGAAAACCAACAGAATTATTTTAAAACTTGGGGTTTTCTTTCAAAAAGCAGATGCTTTTCTTTGGCCGTGGCTGCTCCTGGCACGTTGAGGCCGGACAATGCCCCAGATGAAACAGCGTCACCTCAAAACTGCCGTTTTCCCCACCCTTTGGGGCAAACCCCTCCAAGGATCCAAAGGAGTTCCCCCAGGAACAACTCACCTTCTCGCGTGGATTTTATTTACAAGCTCCCAACGTTTGCCTCCCGGCTCGTTTGCAGGACTGAGCCCGAAGAAAACAAGCCGCCGGGTTGTCTTCTGCACGGACCTTCAGAAAACGGGGCTCCAAATGACCTAGGAGAAGCACGGGAAGCAGAAGGGAAATGAAAAGGGGAGTTAGTCAAGGTCTTCCTATTCATAGATTATTTTATCCATTAATTAAAGGCTGGAGAATGGGAAGAGCTTCCCCGAGGTCCCAATTAAGCGGGATGGCTCTGCACCAAGCCGCAGCGGTGGGTATCGGAGAGAGCGGGCGAGGACGGAGGGATTGATGGATGATAATGAAGGAGCTGTTTGAACAGGTCCAAGTGAAGTTCTCAAACGACCTTCAGCGGCCCGGCTTGGTCTGCGCCGGGAGATGCTGTCTCCTCTGAGAACAACCCAGCCGAGGCACCAGCCAGCCCTTTGCGTTTTAGCTCCAAGGGCTGGGGAATAGTTCGACGTCAGAAATAACCGAAGCCAAGCCCACAGCAAGATAATCACTTTTTTCTTTCCGTTTCCCTCCGTCGCCGTTCTAATTGTAAATAGTGGTGGGGTTTTTTTTGGGGGTTTTTTAAGCTTTAAAAGGTGGTTGGGAAACGATGGAAACCGTCCAACCTGCAGGATTGCTGACCGAAGAGGAATGGCTGACGCTTCCTAACGGCGCTTTCTGGCTCTCAGCCCGGTGCTGGCCGTCGCCGGTGACAGGTCCCTGCAGCGACGGCCATCGACCCGGCTGAAACCTGCAATTCCCACCTCCCTGCTTAAAGCCCTCCTCAGATGCCCCGAGATACCGAAGCCCAGCAGTATTTAGGGAGGTCAACTTGAATTTCCAACTCAACCCCAAGCCCTCCAAAGTTGGGAATGCGAAGAGAGACGCTGAAAACAACCTCCCTGAGGAGAAGTCTCCCGGCTGGGACGTCACACGGGGAGCACGTTTGAGATAACGCCCAAGGTAGTTATCGGGGACAAGGTTGGCAGCGATGCTGAGCTGCTCTCTTCCATCCCAAGCTGAGAAGATGCAAAGTCCCCTGCATCTGATGAGCTTCTGACTGCTCGCTCCCCCTGCTGCCTTTTCCTGGTGGGCTCCAGCCGCTGTTTATTAGCCAGAAAGCCTTGCGTGTCCTCGTTGACCAGGGAATCATCCCGGGAATGCCACTCCTTCTTGGGACATCAGCACTCACCAGTGGGGACACGTGAAATATCTCTCCCATCCTCTCCTTTCTTAGGTGGCCACAGGCAAAGGTTTCACCGTGCCGAGGTGGAAAGCAGAGCTTAGGGTTCTACCTCTCACCCTGCAGCTCTCAAGCCCACATTTTTCTTCTCGGTGTCCTTCAACAAAAGGCAAAGACTACGTGACTTCACTGGGACATCTGTTCCGTGATGCGCACCGTGGTTCATCACCAGAAAATCATAGAAGGGTTTGGGTTAGAAGGGATCTTGAAGATCATCCAGTTCCAGGCCCCCTGCCCTGGGCAGGGACACCTCCCACCAGACCAGGTTGCTCCAAGCCCCCTCCAACCTGACCTTGAACACCTTCAGGGATGGGGCAGCCACAAGGGTTTGGATCAGCCAAGGCTGCTTTTATGTGAGTCAAAGGAAGCATCAGCCCCATCTCAGGAGCCATGCAGAGCCCTGAAGTCTTTTCTACTGCTGGTTTGACTTCCCTGGTCCTCCCAAGCTCGCAAGACGAGAAAGATGTTTCCAGCTGAAAAACAAAACCAGAATAACCAGCTGGGTCACCGGTGCCAACTGGTGTCTTCGGACTGGAGAAGACTCCAGCTGCCAGACAGCTCCTACGGAAGCAAGTCCTTTGATGGCAAGTGGTGCCCAGGCAGGATGCCGGCAGAAGATGATGCTCAAAGCCCCATCTAACCTGGCCTTGAACACTTCCAGGGATGGGGCTTCCAAAAGTTCTCCAGGTTTTCTGGAAACCTGTCCTGTTGTGGCACAGACTGGGGCTGGGGAGGGAGGGCAGGACAGTGCAGGGAAAGTGATGCTGAAGGTCATGCTGCAAGAGAGGAAAAGAAAAACGAAGGTGGAAACCCCAGCTGAAAAGACAGGACAACCTGTAGAAGGTGGAGAAGATCTCAAACCTCAGCATCACTGTTGCTAAAGCCCACCAGTGTCAACGATGGGGCGCACGGAGGAGGAGGAAGGCGCTGCAGGATTTCAGAGGAGACCTCCAAGATACGTGCAACAGATAAATCTATAATTTGATGTTTATCTCATCAGCTGAGGAACTCCATGACCTGTTCGTACCTTGTCTATGTGTCTGGGGGTTGTTTGCTCCCACCCAACAGCCGAGACAAAAGCTTGGCCACAGCAAAAGAAAATAAAAGCCATGGAAAAGACGACCTGAACAAGCTGAGGAGCTTTGTGTCCGGGCTCTGTCATTAATCAAGCTAATTCAGATAAGCGAGCCGTTCAAGTGATATCAGGCCCAGCAAGAACAGCCAGAGCAAAATAATCAAGGTTTTAGAAGGATGAAGAAATCTCTTGAAAACACAGACCACGTTTCTGATGGCTACTGTGGGACATGTGTGGAGCCAGAAAATCAAAGGGGCTGATTTGAGTCAGAGCACGGAGGATTTGGTGGCCACGCTGACCAAAAAAAGACCTTTCAGTGGCTGGACCTGAGTGAATTTTGGTGCAATGTTGCGTCCCGTCAGCCCAGTTAAGGAAATGAAATGGTTGGGCTGGAGACCTCTAAGCACCGTCGGTCTGGTCATTGGGATTCCCTTGGCCGCACCCGAGTGGAGAAAATTATGGAGTAAATTATAATTCACCATCCCTGAAGCACCTTTGCAAAGAAGCTCCCTGCATCCACTGCCACCGTCACCACCGGTGTCCCCTTCCAGACATTGTCCCCCAGATGTGGGTGCAGAGAAGGAGCCACCATTTCAGCCTCCTTCATCCCTCCAGGGATGGGGCAGCCACAGCTTCTCTGGCCAACCTGGGCCAGGCTCTCACCACCCTCACACCAAAGAAGTTCTTCCCCACATCTCATCTCAATCTCCCCTCTTTCAGGGTCTCCTCCTTCCCCCTCGTCCTATGGCTCCCCTCCCTGATCCAGAGTCCCTCCCCAGCTTTCCTGGAACCCCTTTAGGGACTGGAAGAGGCTCTAAGGTCTCTCCAGAACCTTCTCTTCTCCAGGCTGAACCCCCCCAACTCTCTCAGCCTGTTGAAACATGGATGCAACGTGACTTCACACGGGGAAGGGCTCCTGCAGCATCAGCTGCACGGGATTCGGAGAGGGGGAGCCGCGGAGATGGTGCACTGGAAAAGTGGCATTTCCCATTTCTTCCCCACTTCTGGGCACAGACACCTCAAAGCCCAAGTCAACCATAACCAGGAGATGCGTCCCAACATGGAGAAAAAATCCTGGAATCACAGAAAACACACATCCCACATGCTCAGGTAAGGACCCAAATTAGAAGATGCAAACCATTGCTAACCGAGCGATGCCACTGGAAGATGCCACTACTTTCACTCTGATGTCCTGAAGGACCACAACGTTTGGCCCTACTAATGGTGTCACCAAACCCATGGAACAAAGGTAGAAGGCAGATTTCTGCCAGTTTTTGGCAACAGTATCCCCAGCAAAGGAGATGCCATGACAGGGAAGAACGGGAAGGGCTTAGAGAAGAGGGTGAAACACAGGGCCAGATCCCCCAAGCGGTCCCCAAGGTGAGGCACAAGGAGAAGAGGATTTTCTCAGCTGGATTTAAGCTGGATATTGGGAGAGGTTTCTTTCTGCTAAGGCGGAAAGATCCGGACTTCCCAAGTTGAAGGGGCAAAGGTGAAGGCGAGTGGGTCTAACACAGAGCTTGGCAAGTCAACCAGCAAGAAGCATCCCTCAGAAAGGGATTTGCAAGGCCAGAGCTCGGGGGAGCGTGGGGAGGTGGTGGCCAGGAAGGAAGCCAAGTGTTTTGCAGTACGATCTCCACCTACAGCTCCTGGTGTGGCCTCGAGAAGTACTTGAAGGCTCTGAGGATTCATTTTCCACTCGCACAATAGGGATAATAATACTAATCCATGCTTAGGAACCACTCCAGACATTAAGACGTAATCACAAGAGATCCCCTCCTGGTTCGCGTTGACAGCGCAAAAATATTAATAACTTCAAGTCATTTGGGACAATTTGGGGGTGGGAAACACTAAGAATCTCATCCAGGTGCTTGACAGAGAGCTCAGCCCATCCCAAAGCAGGAGGAAGCCCCACAAACATGTCACTGCTGGTGATGGAGCAGCCTAAGCATCTCAAAACCTCTAAACCCCCCTCCAGGAGGGAGGGACGAGCGGTCGCAGGGTCCAGCAGGGATGGAGGAGCCCTGGAGCCAGCCCATCCCTAGGTACCCACCAGCACAAAGACATCCCTTGGACGGTTGGACTAGATGATCTTGAAGGTCCCTTCCAACCTAGATGATTCTATGATGCTCTTATACTTTATTAATAAACCCCGGGTCCCGCCGCCATGGGCTCGTCTCGCTCTCCGCATCGGAGGCTCTTTAAATTTTAATTAGCGCGTGCATATACATTCATACCCAGCCAGCTCCTGTCGGAGATGTTGCCATGGCATCTCCCAGCCCCAGGCCCAAAGCACCGGCGTTTGGATTATTCACACTCAGTGCTGCCGAGTGAGAGTAGGGGGGGGAGTTTATAGCCGGGGAAAAACAAGCCGATTTTTACATTCACAGGGCTTTAAAGAATCAATGAAATCGCTGCCGTTCCGCCTAATTAGCCACTTCATTAGCAACAGGGGAAAGAAACGCGGAAACTCCAGCAATTTCCAAAATTCCCCGTTGCTGGGAGGGGGGAAGCGAAGAGCCTGGAGAGCTCCAGCACCGAGTTCAGGGTGAACCCCCCGACGAGACCCTGTATTGTAGGGTCAGCGCTTCCCCAGGTGCTCACACATAAAAATATATATATATGTAGTCCTATATATTACACCCTCCCGGGTGCAGCTCACGCGTGTGGTCCTGGGGCTGTTTCCCCGCGGGGAGCAATCCTCAGCCTCTCTCTCCTTCAGCAACCGAGTGACAACCAGAAGAAAAAGCTGCTGCAAAGAATAAACACACACACACACAAAAAAAAAAATCAACGTATTTCCAGCTCGTAACAGTCAGCACATTATTTAATTAAAAAAAAAAAACCAAACCCAAAACTATTAAGATCAGTGTGATTTCCCAGAGGAAAAAACATTTTTAAATCATTGGGTGGCTGCAGTCATCGTAAGGCAAGGGAGGGGGCTCTTCCCCAGACACCCACCGCACCCAAAAGCCACCAGAGGAGGAATATTATTCACGATAATTCCTCGTGCAGCCACGTTACGGGGCCACCTTGGCTTTGTCGAGTCTTCCCGGGAGGCAGCGCAGGCTGATAATTTCCAGCCAATTTATTCAGACAGGCTTAAAGGAGGACTCTTTGCAGCCTGTGTAAGGGTTTTTTTTGGGGGGGGGGGGGGTTCTAACAGCCTGCTGACTTCTAAGATATTGCAGGAGCACATTACTGAGCGTTACTAAAGAGCTAGAAAATGTAATTTTTATTTAAGCTCACCTGGAGGCAAATAACTGCAGCATCCAGAAAAGCAGTTTTCCTTACAAGGCACCTGGAGCTCCGCTGGGGCAGAGGACACCATCCCAAATTATGGATTCATTGGAAGGGGAAGCTGGTTTCTCCGCAGCAGGTGCCATCAGAAGGTGTGGATTTAGGGCAAAGCATTATTTAGAAATTAGCAGCTCACATGGCAGCAGCAGGAAATTAAGAATCCTATTAATATTTTATTTCCTTCCTTTTTTTTTTTTCCCCCCTGCAAAGGTGCAGAATCAGGCCCTCAGACCTTGGATCCAGGCTGCCAAGACAACCGACACAACCCCGCTCTTTCCAGATGGAAGCAGACAAGAGACTAGCGCTAAACCCGCTCCTAATTAAACATTTGTCTTGCAATTACATACTTCTGAGTAATTACCGCCATCAAGACAAACACCAACTGGATTATGCAGAGACGAGACAGACGGTAAAGGTTAACGGGTCTTTTTCTCCCTTTGCAGTTATTCCCAAGATCTCCCAGAGGGAAGGGCTGGGTGTCCCGAGATTTGTTGCCGCTGCAAGGGAGGGACAAACCCATTTGAGGAAGAATTAGCCTGAACTGGCAGATTTTGAAATTGCAGGAATGAGAGGACGGAGCTTCGAGGCTTGATGCAACCCAGACGGTGACCAAGAGCTTCCAGTGGTTGTGCATCATCTCTCCGTAGCACCTTCCCGTGTTTTAGCGTCCTCAAGCTCCACGAAGGTAAACTCAGGGCCATCGTTAAGGTCCCACAACTTCACTGCAAGGTTCTGGAGCTCCGCAAACACCAAAGTTGGAAATCCCCAGGAGTGGCTTCAGTTCGTTGTACTTGTCCTTCTTCCCACCCCAGAAGATCTAGGACAAGAGGAAACGGCCTCAAGTTGCACCGGGGGAGGTTTAGGATGAACATGAGGAAGAACTTCTTCACGGAAAGGGTCGTCAAGCCTTGGAATGGGCTGCCCAGGGAAGTGGTGGAGGCACCATCCCTGGAGGTATTTAAAAGCCAGGTTGACATAATGCTTAGTGACATCTTTTAGTGTTTTATCAGTGTTAGGTTGATGATTGGACTCAATGATCTGAAAGGTCCCTTCCAACCTGGACGATTCTCTGATTCTATGACCTATTCTCACAACAGCTGCTCCAAACACAATTTTGTCTCCCCTTGAACCAGCTCTTTCTACATTAAGTAACCCAAATTCCTTCCTTTTCCCCCATATCAAACCTTTTTAGATGTCCTCACTTCCACCTTCTCGTCGATTTGTCCTAACATCCAACTAGGACCTCACAGAGCAAGGGTCCAAGCCAGGTCTCCACCTGTAAATTAGTAGAAACGGAAAGCAGTCAGTCAACCTAACAAAGAATTCCCATTTGATAAACCCATTTTTTTTTTTATATATATCTTTATTGGCTTACTTTGCAATAGCCACAGAAATCCATTCCCACTTACTCACGGCCGTCTCCTCCTGATGACCCACCCAGCAGCAAGCTACAGGTCTCCTCCCTGCTCTGAAGGTGTCATTTTTCTGCTTTGAGAAGGAAGGCTGCAGAAAAAAGCAACCTCGGCGCCTTCCCAAAGGTTCATCTGATTTGCTGAGCCGCAGCTGAATTATTAACAATTAGCGCTGCCCCCTTTTATTAAGGAATATTAAGGAGCGTACGTAGCGCACCTCATATCTATGAAGAAGCTCGTCTGACTCCTGACCTGCTTGGGCCAGAGGGAAATTTAATTATTTAGGTTTCTCAGCTGCTGCATAAATATCCAAGATGAAACATTAGATCATAATCGAAACGCCGCTGCTCAGCGCACGGCAAGAGGAGCTGCGTCAGCAGGAGGAGCGAGATGAGGCTGGGGAGAGCGAAGAGAAACGTGGGATGGGGCTGAGCTGCTCCCATGAGCGAATTCCTCTTGAAATGAAGAAGAAAAAATTATTAAAAAAAGACAAACTTCAGAACAGATCAATCCAGGAGGCTTCTACTGAGCACGAAACAGCCTTAAAATATCGCTGGGAGTGTCCAAGCAGCTCCAGTTCACAAAGTGACTTAGAGGCCTGGACTTATCATCCCTTATTAATCTCAGAGCAGATAAAGAAGCAGCTCCACTAAACTGGAATTAAAAAAAGATAACAAATTAAAGCCATCACGTTGCTATTCACCGCTCTGATATCCCGCTCGTTTATTTTGAGAATCGAGGAAATGGGAAAACCAATTCTCAATACGAGGAAGCGGAGGCTACGACCTGAGCCATCAAAGCACAAACACACACTTAATTGGTTTCGATCGTAGCTTTCCAAAACACTCGGTTTTATTCAGCTTTGAGAGCAACATCTATAGGGATAAACTTGTTCCACGTTTTTGTCTATACCTATGGAAGGCGTAAGCAGCTCCTGCCTATACGTAAATGCCCGCACGTTTAAAGCGGTTTCATTTAAACAAGTTTTTCTGCATTTTAATTGCATTCCCAGGAAATTCCGCATGACCCAAGTTAGATGTAAAAAAAAAAAATCAACTTTTTAATAAGAAAGCACCATCTAGCTTTTATATGTTACCGTGGAAAACAGTAAGACTAATTACAAGGATATTAAGCTTTGTAGCTGCTTAAATATATATTCTCCTGGTTCTCACCCACACGGATTCCAAGACGTGTCTCAAGGGGTCTCATCCAGGAAAGATCAAACACTCAAGGGGAAAAAACCAACCCTATAAAGGCAAAACCGGACTAAAACCAGATTAAATCAAGCTTTCCTGCTTTTCCACGTTGACCCTCAGCACAGGGTTTCCCGTGAGCATCATCCTAGAGCCAAAGTTTTTAAAATTCTTTTAAATTAAGAGAACAATTCGGAGGGTCGCTTGATAAACCCCCCCCATGGGAGAGACACCTTTCTCCACTCCCGTCCAAGTCCTCGCTGGCGCTGATATTCTTTATCCAGCACTTATTTAGCGGCTTTGCTGAGAATTAACTCCCTGTAAGCGAAGCTCTGGCATGAATGACACCAAAAGCTCGTTTTTCCTCTTCCTCCTGGTGGGCACGGTGAAAGGGAACATGTGCTCTCACAGATGGAAATCGCTGCCTCCTGAAATAACAGGCAGCTTAAACGCCCGACGAAACACTCGCGGGCAAGAGCGCTTTTGAGCATCCATTTCAACGGATAATTATTTCCATCAGTGCCTCTTCAAAAGAGGAGTTAAGGAGAATAAAGAAAAAAAGAAAAAAAAAAAAGATGCGTTTTTTAAACCAACAAACCAGGAAAACGACAGGAACAAAGAGCATTTTTAAAAGCAGCTTTGCTCTGTCTCAACTTTTTAGGTGCGCGAGTGGGTCCCCGACGGGCACGAACCCAACTCCCCTGAGGACCCCACGCGTTCCTGGCGTTCTTTGTAGAATGGCTGGGGTTGGAAGAGACCTTAAAGATCAAATTCCAGTCCTGTTCCTGCCAGGTTTGTGACACGTTGATTTTTTGCTGTCAAACGGCATCTTTCTCCTCCTCCAAACCCCCGCCAGCTGGCGTTAGGATTCACTTGGATTTCTGACCATCGAGGCCAAATTCAGCAGATATTTCTTTCCGCCAAGAACATTTCCCGCATCATATCAGGTTGTCACAAACATTAAGTTCCATATTTTGTCCAGACCAGCCCCAGGAGGCAACTTTTCTCACCAAATCCATATTCATCATCCGCTTCCCCCGTCCCTTACGGCTCCCGCTACGTCCCGGGGGGAGAGAGAAACGGGTGCAAAGGCAAGTCCTGTCCTGAAGAGAACAGATCAAGGCGGCGTGAAGAACATGATTCCTCTTTCTCGTCCATCAGGTAATTAAATTTGTGCTACCCTCCGTTTTATTTCCTTGTTTTCAGAAGCTGAAATCGCAGAGGAGAGAAGCTGACATCGGGAAGAGCGCAAGTTAGCACTGGAAAGCCACAAGTTAGTTGTCTTTTGGAGGAATATTTCATTAAATAATCTGGCAGGAGCGTCAAAAACACTGATATTTAGCGCTGTTGCCAATTGTAGGGCGATGAAAGATACGGGGAGCTCTACCCAGAGAGAGCAATAAGTAAACATCCAGCAGAAGATCGTTATCTTTTGAGGCAACTCCCGGAGATGAACATTTTATCCCCCCAAACTCTTTGGAAACACCAAAAACTCATTCAAAAGAGGCCAAAGGAACTCGCCGAGCACCTGGGACACCAGGGAGTTAAGGTTTTCCAGCTCAGCGTGAACTTTCATTGAGGAGGAAAGGGTGGAAAGGTACAATAAGTGACCGCAATCCATGGGGAGACTTCCTCGTGAGATGGAAAAAGAAAGAAAACACAACGTTAGGACAAGGGATTTCAAATAACGAGCGCGTTTGTGAGAATCTGCCCGAGGGAAAATAGTTTAGAAAATTAAAAACTCCACAGTAACAGACTGAAAGCTGTTAACCGGCATCTAATTAATCGCCAACTCCAATCCCCACAACAAAACATTAAAAGGAATTACAGGCAGGGGAAAAAAAAAAAAAGAAATTTAAATATTCATGCAGCAACCGAGCCTTAACCAGACCAACAGAAGAATAAAAAAAAGTAATTAAAAAGGACCACAGTGATGATACCTGAAGAGAAAATTAAAGAACTTTTGACAAAACTGTAAGATTTTCACTAATAGCCAAAAATAAGGTTATGGTGTATATTAACAGGTTTTAATACAAGGTCCCACAGAGCGGCCACGTTTCTTGTCCCTGGTGCGACACGGGGCTTTCACCATCCAAAGTCCTGCTAATTTGAACAGTGAGGAATCAGATGTTTAGAGAACAGCACTTTTTAAACAGTCACTAAGAGTCTCTCATCTTACTTTCCTTATAATAATATTAGATACCTGTCTTAAATCTCATTTGCCCATCAACAAGTTCTTTTTTTGATACTCAGACCTCTCCTTACAGCAAAGTGTTCACTTGGACATGGTTCTTTGGGGTCTGTTTGAGGCCCTTTTGGTTCTTCCCCACACTTAAAAACTTAAAAGCATATAATCACAGAGTAAACTGCAGAGAGAGAGAAGTCAACGTGCTGGAAATACTAAAATAGCCCCAACAGCCAACAGACCAACCTCCCTCGAGGTTCACCGACGCAACGGGATCTACTGGTGCAGGCTGGAGAGCTGAGGAGTCGGATGGTCAGAGGAGAGCAGAAGAAAACAGAATTTAAGGCTGCTGGACTGTCTGGAACAAGTCACCTGGAAATGTTAAAAGCAAACATGAAATAAAAGGCAAGGCAGTGCAAATGAAGAGATTTCTTTTTATTAAATAGAAGGCTGCAAGGCCTGAATCTTGAAAGGCTCTTCCGAGTACAGGAAGCTGGGCAAAAAAACCCCCAACCTAAAAAGGACTTGATGATCCCAAACCTCTACTCTTTATTTAATGTATAAAAGAAGCTTTGCAGAAAATCCCAGATGGACTCAACTGACACCTATGGAAATTGATTTTGCACATCCTCCTATGTTGTGTGGTGAAATATATTCGGAAGCGATGCCGAGTAGAGATTTCAGCTCGGATTTCAACGTCCCAGAGCAAAAGACCAAGAAAAAAATCAAATAAAAAACCAAATCACCCCCCAAACAGAAAAAAAAAATGGGAATCTAGGATTACACAGCACTCACCAGCATCTCTTTATTGAGAAAGTTCAAAGTTCATTCAGGGCTTTTTGCTCATTAAATTGTCATTTTAACACCGACGAGGAAGTATTTTTGATTAGTTGTTAGGACACAATCAGATACAGGTTCATGGAAGAGAAAGACGATGGCTTTTCTCACAAAACAGTTTTGATTGCTTGCAGAGTTGATATATTTATCATGATAATTCTACTCTGGAACTTACTACACAAGCAACCTCCTATACTCAACCTTCTAGGTTGAAAGCAACCTTCTAGAATAAAACCTGTGACGACTACGACCTGTATTTTCAACACAAAAGTCAACATTTTCACTTAAAACCCCCCCACTGCTCCCCAGTTTCATTCTAATGGGTTGGTCAGAGGGAAAAAATGGGCTGGGTGATGAAGTATGAAAACCATATGGCTAACAGAACCACCCATCACCATCAATCTGGAAGTGTTTAAACCACCTCGGATCTTCCTGTTCAAACGATGCATGAAACTCCAAAACATACAATTAGGATAAGAAGAAAACAAAAAAAGAAGAAAAAAGGGAAATCTGGAAATTGGTTTGAGGGATTAGAAAAAAAAAAAAAAAAAAAAAGACTCAAATGTTTCCTTTGAGTAGCTCCAGAGTCTTAAACACAGCCTCCAACTCATAAACACAAAAGGAACATTATTAATTTTCAAGTGCTGACCCCAAAATGTGATTAAAACCGCCTGTGACCACAGGTGCGCCAATCCCAGAGCTGGTTTGCATTTGTTATTTACCAAAAGACAGTAGTTCCTCTCAAGTTTTCAAAACAAAACTCCAAATCCTTCCAGGCCATTTGATATTGCCACTCCTAATTTCGGAGAGACATCTGAAAAAAACCACTTCTTAGTCCTCACTACTGCCTTCTAGAAATTCAGAGAGCGGGGTAGGAATGTCCACACGTAGAATCTCTTTGGGGACAATAAAATGGCTCTGCAGCTCCAAATACTTCCAACCTTCCACATCTTGGGTGAGAAGAACGTGGAAAGCTCGTTAGCAGATGACGTAGCGGACAAGTCTTGAGCCCCGAATTTCTCTCACTCTCTGGCAGTGGCGCAGGATATTGAGGATACTATGGAAGCGCTTATCCACTTTCAGTTGGGTGAACTCTTTGATATCGGCCTCCACGATAAAAAATTGACCTGGAAAAGGAAGAATGACTTGGCTGTTACGTTGTAGGATCCACTTAACATTTCAAAAGTAAAAAGACAACCTCTTCGGAACAATTCCTCACACTGATGAAAAAAAAATACAAATATCACCATCTCAGAAACTTCATCCTATTTCCTAAATTTGTCACCAGAAAGAAGACTTGCCGATCTTCCCATGAAGTTCAATCACCCTGCATCGCCCACAAGCCCCATTCAGTGAGCTCCAGCTGTTGCATCGGAGCTGGGAGCCCATCACTTCTTCTTGTTGATTAACTGCTTCTAAAAGGAAATTCTCATTATCAAGCCCTTGCAAGAACCTAAGGCCTTCACTGGAGTTAAAGCGTTTCAAATGCCTCCAGCAGAAGCCCAAGAGGAAGTCGTAGAATCATAGAATTGTCAAGGTTGGAAGGGACCTTTCAGATCATCGAGTCCAACCATCGACCTAATTCTGATAAAACCCATCACTAAACCATGTCTCTAAGCACTACATCAACCCAGCTTTTAAATACCTCCAGGGATGGTGCCTCAACCACTTGCCTGGGCAGCCTCTTCCAAGGCTTGACAACCCTTTCAGCGGAAACATTTTTCCCAATATCCATCCTAAACTTCCCCTGGTGCAACTTGAGGCCACTTCCTCTTGTCCTATCACCTGTTTTTGGGAGAAGAGACTGATCTCCCCTGGCTACACCCTCCTTTCAGGGAGTTGAAGAGAGCGAGAAGGTCTCCCCTCAGCTTCCTTTTCTCCAGGCTGAACACCCCCAGCTCCCTCAGCCGCTCCTCACAAGACTTGTGCTCCAGACCCCTCACCAGCCTCCACAAACAGGTAGACACGAGGAAGGAAGGAGATATTCTAAGCATTCCATGGCTATTTTCACTAGCTGTTATTTCATATTCAGCCTTTCCACGCTGCTCAGATAGGAGGTAATTACAGATCTAGTAAAAAGACTGTACATTTAATACTTCCCATAACACAACAGAAGGTTTTAACCACATATTTTCACAAAACCATAAGAACGAAAAGCAACCTGAAACCAGGAACACGCTAATTAAGGTGTAAGAAAGAAATATCCAATTATCTTTAAGGAGAGCAAGTAGAAGGAAAGAACATTATTCTTCCGTAGTACCATGTTCTGGAGACTTATGAGAAAGAAATCAAAAGGTTGGGGGTAATTCTAGCTTGGGAAAAAGAGGACAGGATTCTCCTTCCTCCTTTTACCCTTCAAGTAAGGCAAAGGCAGCATCACCTCAGATAAGACGGAAATCTTATATGGAAGATTTCTATGGAAGGTGTAGAAGATATAGAAATAGATGTTTAACTTCTATTACATTATTGGAGAATCCTTCCGTTTTAACCAAGGAGAAAAAGCGGAAGAACAACAGACCATGTTTTTCCACAAACTGGGCCATTTTGAGAGTTGGCGACACAGGTGTCTAAATGGGAAATAAAATCTTCCGGAGACAAGAACTATCAAAAACTGGAGGTCTTCCCCAAGATGGGAATTTCAGACTTTGCAATAATGCCAAATTTACATACAGATGAGAAGTGGAAAGTTTATCTACTCAGAAAATTAAAAAAAAAAAACACCTGTGTAGCAGGATATCGTTGACGGAAGAAACCAGAGGTTGGAAAGAGTAATTCCATGCGCTAAATAAGGAGCTGAACCTAAAGAAAATCACCTTTCTGGCTGGGAAGTTACCCTGATAAACCAGGCAGTGTCTCATTTCTCATCTCAAAATCAGAGGAAGAGGGCAGCTGGCAATCAGCCCAGCCTGAAAAACTGTGGGAAACCTAAGGGGAGAGACGCCGGCGGCAGAAATTTGAGCAAACAAATCAATGCAAGCACAACCCTCATCCCGAAAAACTCAATGGGTAAAGACATTTAATCGTTTCGAGCCGGCCAGATAAGAACCCCCTGACAACCTGCCAGAGCTTTTTCTCTCCACTTTCTAGATGATTAGTCACAACAAACAAAAACAAAACAAACAAACAAAATCTATCACACACACACGCTCAGATACTGAATGTCCTACTTTTCTAACCGAACTTCCCAGTGTAAGCCAGAAAATAAAGACTGTCTCTCAAGTACTCGAAAAAGAAATTGATAGACTTAATTTTTCAGACTTCAAAAAAATAAAAAAATACTGCTTTCTGGCAGAAAATTATCTCTAGTGAGTTGTAGCTTTCTCAAGTTGCTACGGGGACATTCCAGGCCTGAAAGGGCCCTTCTAGTGTTTAGTCTCTCCCTCCTCAATAGCCATGGGCTCCAACTCCTCACTATCGTCTTGAGGACAATAAGAGTTGAAGCAAAATGATACTGTAAATTAAAACTGATGAAGCAAGTATTTTAAGAAATCCCAGATTAATATGAGCCATTGTTAGACTGAAGAAAAACTTTTCTAGTGAAAAATATCCAAGCTCAAATCGGCAGCCATCATGTGAAGCAGTCTAGCTTTGTTTTATTGAAGTCCTTTACTATAAAGTCACAGAATCACGGAATGATATGGGGTTGGAAGGGACCTCTGGAGATCATCTAGTCCAACCCCCTGCCAAAGCAGGGCCACCCAGAGGTCCCACAGGAAAGTGTCCAGGCAGGGATTGAATCTGTCCAGAGAAGGAGACTCCACCACCTCTCTGGGCAGCCTCTGCCAGGGCTCTGCCACCCTCACACGAAAGAAGTTCCTCCTCATGTCGAGGTGGAACTTCTTATATTCAAGTTTGTGCCCATTTCCTCTTGTCCTGTCCCTGGGCACCACTGAAAAAAGCCTGGCCCCATCCTCCTGACACCCACCCTTCAAGTATTTATGGGCCTTGATCAGATCCCCCCTCAACCTTCTCTTCTCCAGACTCCAAAGACCCAAGTCCCTCAGCCTTTTCTCAGCAGAGAGATGCTCCAGGCCCCTGGTCATCTTTGTAGCCCTCTGCTGTCCCCTCTCCAGCAGTTCCCTGTCCTCCTTGAACTGGGGAGCCCAGAACTGGACCCAGTGCTCCAGCTGGGGCCTCCCCAGGGCAGAGCAGAGGGGCAGGATGACCTCCCTCCACCTGCTGGTCACGCTCTTCTTGATGCCCCCCCAGGATGCCATTGGCCTTCCTGGCCACAAGGGCCCATTGCTGGCTCATGGTCACCCTGTTGTCCACCAGGACTCCCAGGTCTTTCTCCTCAGAGCTGCTCTCCAGCAGGTCACCCTCAACCTGTCCTGGTGCAGGGGGTTATTCCTCCCCAGGTGCAGCACCCTGCACTTGCCTTGGTTGAAGTTCATCAAGTTCCTCTCTGCCCAACTCTCCAACCTGTCCAGGTCTCGCTGTGTGGCAGCACAGCCTTCTGGTGTGTCAGCCACCCCTCCCAGTTTTGTGTCATCATCAAAGTCCTTTTACAACACTGACTTTCATGACACGTTTATCCTACAGGTCTCAAAATAAAAAGAATGCCAGGTATGTCCATCACATCAGAATTCCTTCCCTACAGAAGAGATGCATTTAGAATCTAGAAGTTCGCAATGTTATCACCATACCATAAATATTGGGTGTCTTGATCGGCAACAAACCCAAAGGACTGAAGAAAAAGTCCTATTTTGTTATAAGGTGACCCTCTGCTTAGGGCAGAACGTCCTTGCGTTCTGTCCAGGGGAAATATTCAGAGGCAGGTGCCAAGACGTTGTCAGAAAAAGAGCTCTTTCCCTGCCAGACAGAAGAACGTTCGCTCCCCGCTTTATGTCTGCGCTTGGAAACACGAGGGCATTCTGAGGACATCACCAAGCCGGATACGTGCAGAACACCCCTCCAGGAATAATCACATACTTGTTCTCAAAAGGAAAAGGAATGTCAAAAAGGAGATTTTTTTTCATATTAGAGATTTGCTGTGCCACATATCTTTGGAAAAAAAAAAAATAACCTGCAAGTACAACTTGCTTTTAAATTGAGAAAATGACATTTTGGTGCATTTTCGCTCCCTCTGTGCTTTTAAGAGGAGAAAACTTCTTAAGATAATCAGACAGCCCTGTCTCTTCCACAAAGCCACTGCAGCATGACTGATTACCCAGATCTCCCAACTCCAGAACAAATTTGTAATGGTTCGTGTCCATTCTAGCTTAAAAAAACCTGAAAACCAAGATGCATAAATCGCTTGAGTTTCCAAAATTGGAAAAAACTGTGGGCTTTCTACAAGTTTTTGCTACAACATGACATGAAAGCAACAGGTTTTCAGTGAAAATATATAAAAAGTAACCAAATGAGTTATGGGAAAGCTCTTCAGTCAAAACAATAAGCCTTGGTGTTAAACTATGGGAGTTTATCCAGAGGAGGTGACTGGGTTTTATACTGACTCCACGCTTCTGTAGAGTAATAAGATATTTATATTCCTTATGGCCTAGAATCTGATCTGGAAATTTATCTCTTTTCTGTTCTCCTTCCCTTATGTTAAAGGAAAATCATAGAATTATGGAATTGTCCAGGTTGGAAGGAACCTTTAAGATCATCTAATCCAACCATCAACCTGACTCTGATAAAAAACCATCATTAACCATGTCCCTCAGCACCACATCTGCCCGGCTTTTAAATACCTCCAGGGATGGAAAGCCCTGCTAAGTCTACAGATTTAATTCCACCCCCCTGTTCTCTGTCTGAGAACAAGCAACAGCAGGTTTTCTGAGATTTTTTCAATTCTGATGGTTTTAAACTCTTCCATGGGTTAAACCATTCCACCAGAGTGTCTGGACGGACAGTTTTCTGAGAGTAAGATGCTACAAGTTACGCTACAACATGAAAAGCACACGGTAGCGTTAGTCATTCAGTATTTTGCCCGGTGTTTTTATACTTGTGCTGCAATATCCAAATGCTATGAGTTTGGTACTGACCAATATAACAAAATAATACCTTTTGTATCCTTAGTTTCTTCTTCCAGGTACCTGTGGTAGAGATTTCTGACGGTTCCATTCATTGATTTCAAAGGTTGATGCAGGATCTTGTATTTGCCCACCACGGCCTTGTTCATTTCTTGAACGACCGCATTAATCTGCTCATACGTTAAACGACCTTTCATATACCTGCAGATAAAAATAAAAACCAGTGAGCAGAAAGTCACAAACGAAGTTCCGTGTTTATTTTTCTCTTTCATCGCCCTTAATCGAACACGCTATTCCCAGTTCGAGGCAGTTTCTTCTGCTTTGTGTTAATGAATAAACGCAGGAGTTGATTTTGCTCGTTTCCTTGACTGTTTAATAATGCTGAAACGGCAGAAAGATGAAACATTAGAAAGCTAAATTAAGAAGTAAAAAATTACCCTGTGCTTAAGCTGTAAGGAGCTTTTCAAAATTGAATAAAGGTTGCTTTTAGAGCGTACCACTTAAACTACAAACGCAAAAAAGATCAAGCAACTTTGCAGAAAACATAAGCCGAAACTGAAATTAAATGTTTCTGCCTAAGAGTGTAATTTATATTTATATTATAATCCTAAATAACCTGTGTTTGATCTTACAGCCGTTCTCTTGGGTTGTTTTTTTTTTTTTTGAAGAAATACCAGTTTTGTGTTGTTTTCTGTATTTTATTGAGCTATACAGACAGTTTTGCACAACCAACATCCCCTTCTGAACTTTCCAAGCGTTTCATAAAACCGGCACTAAAATAATCAAATCTGTTGAGAACAGCCCGGAGGTACAGGAAGCTCAGAAGATAGAAAACAAAGCGATGTGGAAATATTAGAACACTGGAATATTTGCAAATAAGGCAATTCAGCATTTACAGATGCAAAGGCGCGCATTCAAGGAAAAAGGAAACACGCTACAAACTGAGAAACCATTGTATAAAAATGAAATTTGAAACTCGTAGGACAGGCATGAAGCTAAACACAAATCAAAACCCCAGAAAACACTGTAGTAAAAGCCAGGGCAAACTTGAGATTTGAATTACCCCATGATGACCATTCAGTCTCTCCACCAAACCCAACCTGGGCTGTTTGCGTTGGGTTAAGTGTCAGTTTGGAGATGTGGGGAAGCGAGAAAAGCGTTGTAATTCATTTTAAGAATGAATGGGGTTCTTTAGGTCGGGACCATCAGGCAGCTAAAAGCTGTAGGACAACAAGACTGAAAAGATCAAGGAACAGGAAATCCTTCCCTTGTTTTAATCTGAATGAAAAACCTCCATCTTAGGAAAACACGCTAAGGATTGAAAGCGCAAGCAGCTAATCAATTACAAATTCAATATTCCAAGCCAGAACACTGCCAACTGAAAAAAAGGGCTCGCTGTAGAATTTAATAATGGCCAGTCCCTGCCAGGGAGACAGGTCTGCAAAAACTCCCGAAATCAAAGCAATTGCTCTCATTGCAGAGTGAATTGCTACTAAGTTATTTGTAGCCGGTTTTCAACTTCATTGATACTTTGAGTAATCCAGATTCAAAGCTGGAGGATGCAGCCGTTTTTATAAAAACGCTCTACTTGGCACAAATCACAGCTTTTCACATAAAAGCAGGTCCATCACCCCTAAAATGCAGCCACGCTGGGCTTATATAGCCCTTACAAAGGGCTTAGCCTATATAAAGCAACTATTTATTGCCCTATCTGCATCCCTTTGCCTGTTTATAGTCATGGGGGAATGTGCAGAGCTATGAAGGTTGAAGCCAGAGGTATAAAATATCTATATTTAAGTTCCAGTGCTCCCAGTATCAATAGAGATACAGTGGATACATTCAATAAAGCCACCTCAGCGCTGGGGACACTCAGGGAGACCTTTGTCACAGACACGTAAATGCAAGAGCCTTAAACTGAAACCACGTCAGCTCAAAAGCAAGTGGAATTTTTTTTCTGTGCCTAACTTTAAGGATCATAAAAACTCCAGCTGTTCCACAGTCTTCTCGTGTTTCTATCCAGCCAAGGCCAGCAAACCCATAAATACCGACATTTATTTCAGTCCATACAGACACTAATATAAAAATACAAAGTCAAGGAGTTCCAAATTCATCCATTTAATTTAGATTTAAAATAACTTTAAAATCTGCTTCACTACACCAACAGGAAAAACATTCAGAACTCTTTTTAAAAATAAAAAAAATAAGTGACCCAATTTCTTTTTTTAATCCACAGAGGCCCTTTTCCAAACCTTTTTTTTGTCCTCAGGTATGAAAACTAAATCACAGCGCTATGGTCTTTAAAGAAAATAACAACATCAATGTATCACATAAGTACCACTGGAAAAAGAGATAAATCCTTAATGGGCCAAACCTGCTCTCTCAAAAATGCTTAGGCTAGAAGAAACATATATTCTCCAAGTTACCATTTTCTTGAGACTTTTGAGTTATAATGAATGTGCAGATTCTAAAAATACCTCAAGCGGTAAGAATTTGAGAGCCAGAATAAGGCAAGAGTTTCCCTTTGCCTTGAATTCAAAGCAAACCGAGACATCTCCTACGCCATTTCCTTTTTCTTCTTCCCAAAAAGTGTTTTTCTCCCCCGCGTTTGAAAGCTCAGAGAATTTGCAAGGTTCAAATATTCTATTTGATCGAGGCGCTCGGTAGCCCTCGGTTAAATACCTGCTGCAAAGCTTTAAAAATCGGAAGTCGCTGAGGAATGAGTATCCCTTTTAGTGCCCTAATGTTGCACAAAGCGGGTGAAAGCCACCAAGATTTTTTTTCCAGTTAAAATCTAGCAGGGCTGCGGTAGGAAGGGAGAGAGGAAGGAGACTCCTGGCAGACGGGAACCCCACGGTAACCCAGCTGGTTTGGGAATTGCACACATATGGGATGCATACGCACGATTGTGCTTTATTAAAGCGTAGGCACGAGCCCTGTGCGAGCGCAGCCGCGGGCCCAGAGCTGCATAAAAACACACCAGCGTCCCTCGATGTTATCACCAGAAGGTATAAAGAGATCCCACATCAGAACCTGAGAACTGGGATGTGATACTCATTCTCATCCTTCTCAGACAAAAATCTTATTTGCGAGCAAATTTGGGTCACAAACATTTGCTGCTTGGATTTTATTAAATAATACAGGGAACTGCAATCTTAGCTGACTCTTGTATTACAACACTGCCTGGCAACAGGAAAACACACTTATCTAATAGATCTATTTAAATTCATGTAAATCTTCCTCCAAAGAACAAACAAGCTTCTTTTTTTCCCCACCTGAGTAATTTTTCCATCTGTCCCCGTTCTCCCCACCTGCAAACAGCAGTGGAAAACCTTCCGCTTTCAAGGATAACACTTCCAGAGGTTATCAGGGAAGAGCATTTTAACTGGAGGTTAAAATAACATTTGGCTGGAACGGTGTCTACTTCTCCTTTCTTAACAGAGAAAAAATTCCCATTTTTGCTCCAGCAAAAAAAAAAAAAGCTCCAGCTTTTAATTTTCTAAAATTTTATCAGGGGAGAAGAACCTAAGGGAGAAAATCCACAAAATAGAGATGATCTGCAGAACGAAGATACCATGTAAAGGCACTTTTAAGAAATAACCAAAAAGAGTTCTTTATTATTAGCTCAACATTCAGGCTCCTTCATTTTTTGGCTTGAGCAATGTGGTGGAAAAAATCTGGACATTGCTGACCTGAAAATGTTGAAAGCTCTAGGAAAGATGATTTGAAAGCCTCAAGTAAAACTCAAAAAAAATTATATTCTTATTGAAACAAGTGTTGTCAGGAAACACACTGAATCTAGAGTCTAGATAACAATTTAGCCTCAGACTTCAACGTAATTTTCTTGGTTTTGCAGAAATATTTGCCATTTCAGAAAAGTTATTCCTACACGACAGACTTCAGAGAAGGATATCCATTAATCAGGTCCTGATGAGAGGGAGGAAAAAACCCACAGCTTTCTATTCTAGAAAATTTGGGAGATTTCAGTGGGAGGTGTTGTTGCATTTAACAAGTCTGATTTCTTTTCCCATCTCAAAACCAGATTGATAAGTCAAGACTTCAAGTTTTTAGAAGCCAACAGTTGGGTCAAATAAAACCAGCATTTAAAATTATTTATCTTTTTAAATGCAACCGTACCTTTCAGCTGAGATTATGGCTCTTTTTTCTTTTTTCATATGTCAGTTCTTAAAACAAGACGAGAACCCATCTATTAGCTAATATATTTCTGTTCATAAATTAAAGTGACTTTCAAGATAAGAGGTTTGGGTTTTAACTGATTAGTTCTGATCTTCCCGATACATACATTAAAAAGAACCTAATTAGCTCTATTAATTTCATTTTCAGGTTTGCTGGTATTGCATATAAACTATTTGGCTAAGAAAAGCCGTGTTTACTTACGCAGGAACACTCTCAAATTCTTCAGCAGTGATTAAGGGTGCTTCTTTAATAATTCGTGCCTCCTTCGTAGGTTTCTTTGCACATTGGGGTTCGACAACTTTTGTTTGTTCTTCACGTTTCACAGTTGGCCCAGCGACGCTGTAAAATGAATGAATATTAAATGAATAAGTAGCAGATAAGCAGAGTAAGGAGAACACCGTTATATTCTCAAGTCTGCTGACTCACAGACCTAAGATCCAACCCATCTGTTTAGAAGGCTGGATGAACACAATCCACCCTCTCGCCTGGAAGAATGAAAAATAAATAAAGCAAGCCCGCTCCGTTTCGAACCGCATACTTTCGCCGACTTCATTATAGCTCTTCATTTCTCAGGTGAACTGGAAGGGGTCCAAAGGCAGCCCAGAGCAGTTAAGGATTCAATGTACCGTTACGTTTCGCGGAACACGAGGGCCTGGCTTTTTATCAGATGAACCGGAGCGCAGAGCTGCAGCCTTAACGGCCAGATTTGAAAGGCTTCCCGGCTCTTCGAAACAAGTTCAAATCTTGGGAAGCCTGACTCATCCATTAATCTTTTCCAAGCAAAGAAATTCAACACCATCCAGCAGGCTGGGATTTTTTAATTTTTAATTTTTTTTTTTTTTGGCAAGATCCCAAAAGCTGAGGGATTTCCTGCTTTGAGTGATTATCGCAGCATTAAATTTATAAATTAATGCTTCCTTCAAACCCTTAAGCTTATAGCCTCAAACGCTGAGTTACTTGCCAGCCACCCACCTAACTGTAGGAGGACAGCAAAGAGGATGGCCAAACTCATTGTCACCTGAATACAAGGACATTATTGGGATGCGCAAGGGAAATAACTAAAGCCGTACAGAGCTGACCCGTCACAAAGAACCGATCCTCTGCTTTGATCAAACCCTCCCACAAGAGATCTTTGCTTGAGGTGGGGCCCTACAGTCAGCGAAGGGCACAGCAGTTGACCCCAAGGCTGAGATTTGATGTGTCACTTGATGTGACACCCCTGAACCCAGTGTCTCTCCAGCACTGCAGTCTGGAGGACAACCACTGCCACCTGCTGGGCTCCCAAGCTGTCCTCAAAACCTGAATAATAACTATTGTTTCACACATTTGTGTCTCATTCTCTTTTGTGAGCTACTTTATTCGGAACAGCTTCTCGGTGCAGGCCTCTCAAAGGCAGGTGGATGTCATTGCTAGTTAAAATAAATGCCAGGCTGCTGCAGGAAAAAGAAGAATGAAAATACCACCACCATAATTCAAATCCCCACAGAGAGATGATTGGGTTAAAGGATTTTAATTTTTTAAAATTCTATTTGGAAGGGCAGTGTTGAACTTCAGTTCTAGCATCCCAGCATTTGGATCACTGACCCAGCCTTCAATGCTTAGGAGCTGCAACTCTTAGATCGGTGCGTTTGCAATTCTAAAACAAGGAATCCTCAGATTTATCCAAAAAAGTAGCTTTTTGCTATAAGGTCACACCCGCCACTGGAAGCTGCCATCTGAACAACTTGGTATTTTATAAGTTTTACCCGAGGGATTGGTTAAGGTGCTAGCACAAGCCTGGTAGTGAACAGTAAAGAGTAAACTCCAAGAATCGATACATTTAACAACCTTGGCACCCAGAATTTCAGTAATATACAGTAAAAATAGTGGAACTGTAGAGTGCCAGGAGCAGACCCACACCTCTGTACTCACGTACCACCTACCAGCTCTGAGTCGGTTTAGGCAGATGGGGAGGAATGTTTTCACGGAGGTGCTGTGCTTCGTTTTGGTCTCTCTCCACAGACTTCTGGAGCTCCTGAAATTAAGGTTAGACTTCATCAGAAACCTGAAACTTAATGCCAAGCAAGTAAAATCAGTTTGCTGTTAGGGCAATGCTAAAATATTCTTCTAACTTAAGAGGTGTTGTTTGCTCTCTCCCCTTCATCTTACCTCTTCGCCCTCTAATTTCCCCAAGAGTAATTAGCAAAGCTCAGAAAAACAAAGCTAAGAGTGAGAAAACGTAACCTTGCCCGTCTTTGTCCTCAAAGCGTCAGAGAAATTTGAGTGGGCAAGAAATAAATCTGTAACAACATAACCAAGCAGGTTCTGGGTGGTGGTGATGAAGAGATACTACAGGAAACTCATCTACATTCCCCAAACAACACTGTCACAACAGACTTGGCACATAAAAGCACTGCTAACACACACTAAACCAACAGATAAATATTCCAATTAAACAGGTATCATAGCCATTGCAAGGATGTAAAAATAGAACTGCTCTTTAGCTCGCAGTATCTATTATGACAAAGACACGCTGTGAATGTATAAACCTTGAAAAATAGATCTTTTAGTGTTCACTAGGCTGGAGAGCTGCTTAATAAACGGCCAGAAACCCTGTTCCCAGTCCCAGTTTCACTTGTGAGCACGTGCATCCAAACATACCGCTTAGGATCTAGAAAATAACTTCTATGCAGTTATCAAAGATTCCTTTGAATCTTTCAGTATTTTATGAACAGCGGGGAAAAAAACCAAAAAAGATTACTTTTAGCAAATTGTTCAGTTTCTCATGCTGTTGAATTTCTGCTTCCATTTTATTCAGGAGGTCATGCAAGAGAACTACCTCCTGTCCTATTTTAGAGAGCATAGAACTGAGGGATGGTTCTTGACCTGCCAAAGAGACAACGTTAAGCCAAAAAGCCAAAACACCATCAACACAAAATGAAAATCCCATTTCCCTCCCCCTCCACAAGCAGTGATTATCTGTAACTCTATAGTCCCCAACCACCACATCTTCCCAGAAGCAGCAGCAATATCCACCAGTCAAATAGTCAATTTTCTACTCTATAGGGCCAACAAAATTCAAAGCTGCTGTAGGAGGACACAGCTTTTAAACACAGCCTGGCTTCCACAACTCAGCACCATTTTCTACTTCATGATCTCCCTCTCATTAGGGTTACGGTTCCTCTTCAAACAGGAGGTTAAACACAGATGACCCTCCCAACCAACACTTCTATCATCCTGTGTAACCTCTATTTGTGCCTAGTAGAAGATAAGACATGAACCTACATTCATGCTGCTCCAATTTTGCCATCCCTGCTCCCTTTTATTTGTTGTTATTCTCTTTATTTTACTTGATTTCCACTTCATGTTACATTCCTTGTCTAATTAAAACATTCCCATTTTCCACAAGGAGATGCAACCTGAAATTTCTTTTACCTATGTTTCTTAATTGAAGAGTCTTCTTAATAGTTGAAATCTTCAAGTTGATGTGAAAGCTTAAATCTTCCAGGGCTGAGGATGCCATATTCCTCTGTTATCCCAATGAGAGGAAATAAAGAAGAATGTGGTAATTTAAGAAAGGTCTAAGTTGTCAACATTAAGCACACAAGCAAAAATTTAAAAAGGACCTTGATCCGTCAAAGGAAAAAAGAGAACATAAATGAATCACAAGATGATATGGGGTTGGAAGGGACCTCTGGAGATCATCTAGTCCAACCCCCTGCCAAAAGCAGGGCCACCCAGAGCAGGTCCCACAGGAACGTGTCCAGGTAGGGTTGGAATGTCTCCAGAGAAGGAGACTCCACCACCTCTCTGGGCAGCCTCTGCCACGGCTCTACCACCGTCACGCGAAAGAAGTTCCTCCTCATGTTCAGATGGAACTTCTGATGGTCAAGTTTGTGCCCGTTCCCTCTTCTGTCCCTGGGCACCACTGAAAAAAGCCTGGCCCCATCCTCTTGACACTCACCCTTCAAGTATTTATAGGTGTTGATCAGATCCCCCCTCAGTCTTCTCCAGACTCAAAAGCCCCAAGTCCCTCAGCCTTTCCTCATCAGAGAGATGCTCCAGGCCCTTCATCATCTTGGTATCCCCTCTGCTGTCCCCTCCCCAGCAGTTCCTTGTCCTTCTGGAACTGGGGAGCCCACAACTGAACCCAGTGCCCCAGATGAAGCAGTAAATGTAGTAACTACTTTTCATTTTACTAATTGGAAACAGAAGGGGAAGCACAAAGTGACTGACACCAGACAAGACCAAGCAATTTCCCTGAACTCTGGAAATAAGTGCAGTGTAATATCAGTCAAACGACTTCCCTATGAAACCAGGTAAGTATTATATTAAGGTGTTTGCTCCTAAAGGATTTGGAAACTTACTACAGTGAAACAAGAAATAGCTGGTTTATATAAAGCAGTGCTATAAGGTGCTCTCAGGGAGATTGTATCGGATGATTAAGGAGGTGGGTTTGGTGCTTTTTTAAAAAGCAATTAAACAAAAGAAAACACGTACTTGCTAGCAGAGTATGGAGGCACAAAAAATAGCATTATACACCAGCTACTCTTAATCAAGCATACTTATTAGCTCTATTACAGGAAAAAATTGATAAAAAGCGTTGCTAAAATGCATCTCCCCCACCCGCTGCGTAACAAACCTCCATTTAACGCTATCGCCCGGCCGCCCTGGGGCCTGCAGCGCCCACACCGCTCCCTCCCGCCTGAAAACGAAGCTTTTACTTCGCTTTCCGTTTAAAAACACGCCACGAAGCAGCACGCTGGCTAAATCCGCCATTAAGGGGACGCGCCGGCTTCCACACCTGAGGAGAAACCGTTACAACCCCAGGTTCAGCGCCCCCCCCCCGCGCCCAGCCCTCCATTTTACCTCACGTCCTGCCCCAACGCCCGCCTTCCCTCTCTCCCTCGACCGCCCCCGCTCTCACCGCTGCTACGGAGGCCGCGGACCGGCTCCTTCTCGGGGCGGTGAGGAGGAGCAAGGGGTCCCCGGAGGAGGAGAAGGGGGATCCCCGGGGGAAGATCCCGGTCGTTCCCGGCCGTTCAAACCCGCCGCCCTTTCGCCTGCGCATGCGCGGGAGGCGGCGCTGAGGCGGCGGGCGGGGAAGGCGGGAAGCGCTGAGGGGAGGGGGCCCGGCCCCCTCAGGAACCGGGCTTCCACTGAGAGGGAAAAAAAAACCAAACCAAACCGAAACAACCTCACAGCTTTCGTTAGTTGGTTACATAAATTAAGTTTATTGCGGCGTTCGACAGAAGACAAAGCCCTCGGTAAAAAGTAAGTCGCTTTTCAACATACACATAGTCACGCTGGTCTGTCTCCTATAGAACATCATCGCCCGTTGCTTTCTTTTCTCTGGGGGCAAAAGGAAAAAAACAAACAAAACAAAACACCGAAAAATAACCCTAAACTCCTTTTTTTCCCCTAATTAGCTACAGATCTAAAGGTTTATTGCTAAGGATAGGACTGCTTGGCTCTCTCAAAATTAAAAATAAGCAATAACTCCGTTGCTTTACCCCAATTCCCTAACTAAGAATAGCTCATGGTTCCCTCCCCAACTCTAAAAAACAACCAAAAAAAAAACCCAAACCCTTAAAGAACAGAAAAACAGATTAACATAGAAATGCGTTAAAGAAGGAGCATTTCTAAAGCAATTTAAATGCAATTCAAGAAGGGACTGCATTCAGCAGACCTTTAAGGAGAAAGGAAAATGAGCAAAGGAGGAGTCCTGTGATGCCACCAGACAACATGGTTGGTTTTATTATTTTTTAGGGGTGACAAGAGCCTCAAGTGGGGCAGGGAGGGTGGCAGGAACCCCTCCATTGTCCCCATCTACGCAACCCCACCGAGCCAAGGCCTCCTGCCCCGTCATCTTCTCGCCTGCCTTTGTCTCAGTAACTCCTGAGAACCCCACACTGAACGGACAGACATAGTCTTGTCTTTTAGACAAACCATAAAAGCATCAGTAAAAGGAGAGGGAAAAAAATAAATGTCAAAAGCGCTGCTTCATAAGCAATTTTTAATGTCAAATAATAATAATTTAAAAAAAAAAGGACAAAAAACCCAAGCCAAAGAGAGCCATCCTGAGCACAAAAACTCAAAACACACGTCTCCTCCTAACCTGGGATTGTTCACATTCGCTAGCTGCTTCAAAAAACAACCCAAATGTCTGTTCTAGACTTTAAACATGGGGTTGTCTTGCACTAACGACCTCTGAATTACAACCTAAGACCATAAGGAGGAGAAAAAAACCCATAGAAACACCATCAGATATAAAGAAAACGTACTCTAACTCCCCATGCTTACAAAGACTATTTGAACCTGGCACTCAAAAGTTCCTTTTGCTGTTTAACCACAACGAGGGAATCATCTGATGTTTGTGCAGACAGCTGAAACCCCTCCTGCAGTCTCAATTGGTTTACTGATTAAAAAGAACGTTCCTTTTGCATGTTTTAAGGGTAGAGGAAAGAACTCCAGAAGAAAGATTCTTTCTGGAGCACCACCTGGTGGTATCTGAAGTCACAAACCCAAATCTACAATAGCCTCACAGAAAGCTGTGGTAGGCAAGATGACGGTACGTTACTGTAGGGCACTGAATATTGACATTTCCATTTCACATCACCCGCAAGAAACTTTTCCCAAGTCAATACACAAGGTTCTTTTTGTTTCATGTACATAAAACAAAATATTTAGCAAGAAGGCCGTAAACTGTCCATTAGCGTTCATCTTTACGGGTCTATTTTATCATCAGGAAGCCAAAGAACAGTGATCTTTGCGTTTTATTAAGCAAACACCCCTGAGTAAAGAGGCTGATATCCACTGTCTTCTCTCTTGCAAGTAAGTACACAGACACTCAGCATGCCGAAAAACTGAAAAAGAAAGAGTGCAAGAGAATTAGATTCTGCTGTATTTTGTTGTTTCAGCCATTAGGCTCAACACCTATATGTTAACTAGGCTTCTTCATCACAGCAAGGACATTCCTTTCACATTAAAAAAGAAATGTATTAGAAAATACATCTATAGAAGGTGATTTTTTTTTTTTTTGCATATCAATTTCCAAGAATAGTTCCAGCTCAGCTTTTTTCCTCCCTGGTTTCTCCCATTAATTTACACATCCACATTAATTCCTAGTTATTTTACTGCGGGAAAAAATTACAGTGGAAGCATGGGATTACTCTAGAGTTAAAATGAGCTCTGTAAAATATTTAAGTATGTAAAACGTGCAAATAAAGACAGTGCAGAATATGCTGAGGTCCTCTTTAAGAGATGATCAGAGGAGAGATTGTGGTGGGAGGGTTCATCACAAATAGTAGTGGGACACGTAATGGGAGTGTAGAACTTATCACTTTTATAGAGGGAAAGGACATGATGGAAACGCCGTCACTGAGCAATTTAAGCCCATGAGATCAAAAGCTGGGGCCAAAATTAAGAAAAGGCAAGTTTAAATAAGTCAAAACTAAATCAAGCACCAGATCTGAGATGATATTTGGACAGACTTTGGCTCCTGCGTTGAGTTCAGGAGTGGGGTATTAAAGCACAAGTGTTTGGCGATGGCTCAGCTTACAGCCCCTCGTTATAGAGAGCAGATTGTCAAAGAAAAACCACTTTGCTGTTATTAAACGGTTCAAATCTCTGTCCGCAAGGAACAGGTTACTAATCTTGGAGAACAGGTACAGGGGACAACGGCAAACCACCAGGCTAAAATCTATGGGTCAAATCTTCACGTAGTTGCCTAGGCATTTCTTCGACGTGCCAACTGCGAGGAGTTTTACGTCAGGGCTTTTCAGGGCTCTAGTTTTCACCCACAAGATGATCCGGTTTCACATTTTGTTTCATTCCATCTTATAAGTCTATAAATAGCTCTTCTGGTTTAATTCCTCGTCATGCTTCTAGTCCATTTTGATTCCAGGTCTCTAAGCACAGGACTATTCATTCAGATTACATCTAAAATTTTGATGAGCTACTATTTAAAGTTTAAATACAGAAAAGCTGGTTGTTTTAATAAAGAATTCTAGATCTAGGCCTTTTAATCACACCCAGCTTTTTGTATTTCCTACCAAATGACCAAGATGGATTCTCTGTTGACTTGCCATCCCAAATCCCCTACTGGAATTTTGGATCCCTCCCCTTACCATCATACAGACGAAATGCAGAAATTTGAAAGAAAACAAGTGAGGAACAGAGGACTGGGTCCACTTCAGAGCCAGCAAAAGGCTGTAGGACAATGCAGAAGAAAAAGCCCCGGGATCAAAGGGCAAACGGCATTATTTTCCGTGAGGGAAGAGATAGAAATATTTACCTTTACAATGGCAAAGCCCAGGATTACGAGCATGGCGTAGCTGATAACGCTCTGCAGCCCAGCCTCCAGTTCCTCTGCACAGCCCTGCCATGAAAGAGATGGGTGAAAACAAGTTAAAAGATGTTAAATTCAGCTGGATTTTTTAAAATTATTATTATTATTTTTCTCCCCAGCCCTTCAAAGGAAGCAGGACCTCCTAAGGCCTGTCTAACCAGCCACTGCAGACCCAGGGCCTTCCATTCTTGTCTTCCGGACCCGGTGGCTTGTCATTCTCCTCTTGCTTAAGGAGAGGCATCGCCAAACCGCAGTTCACTGCCATTTGCTGCTTCTCAATCTCCTCTAGCTCAGGTCACTTGTGCCAAAACTCAGAGCCAGGGAGACCAGCAATGGTATCTCTAGAAGTCAACTTATAGGCTTGTGCCTGGACTGAAGGACCTGGCAAGTAATTTTCCAGATTCATGGTCAATCTGAGAAGAGTCTCTTCCCCTACTCCAGATCTGTCTGATGGGAACTACGTGCCCGTAGCTAGTGCTCCGGCCTTGTCACCTTGCTTCTGTAGCAACGTGAAATGGAGAAGTTACCAGCAGACAGACAAGACCAAACATCCAGATTGGTGTCCCTCCATCATCTAAGAGTTTTTATAGAATTATATGAGGAGGAAGTTAGCTAGAGGAAAACCACGGGGAGAAAAAGGCTCGGGGGGACAAACTGCTGAGAAGAATTGGGTGAAGTTATCCCTAAACCCTGCCTCAAGTGCCTTCCTCAATTGGTTTTCCTCATTCTGGCTGGCTGGGAATGCCCACTCACAGCCCAGATGTGGAACCGTGTCCTTTATCCTCACCCGTGTATAGAGTTCCTGCGGCTGATCCAGGCGCCCCGTGCAGTTCTTCACATCTTGCCTGCAGCAGCTCAGAGGGACGCTGCTGTTCCTGGTGGAATTAAACCACGCCGTGGTCGTCCAGTCGCTGTAGTTCTTTACCCCGCAACAATGAAGCTGCCAAACAACAGGACAGTCAGAGAGCCTTCTCTCATCTTTCTGCTACGTGGTACAGGATTTTCAGCAGCACTTAGTCGTGTGTACTCATTTGGTCTGATCCAAAAGCCGCTCCCGTCAACAAGTTTATTAATTTAGGGGAACTTCACACCAGAAGCCTGAAAAGGCCAGCTCTGCAAAGTGGGGAGCACCCTCAGCTGCCTTGGAGAATCATCAAGTGAGTTTGGGTTGGAAGGGACCTTTAAAGGTCATCTAGTCCAACCTTCTGCCACAGGCAGGGACGTCTTCAACTAGATCAGGTTGCTCAGACCCTCATTCAACCTGATCTTGAATGTTTCCAGGGATGGGGCATCCACCACCCCTCTGGGCAACCTGCAGAATCGGATGCTAAACACTGCTGCAGAGCTGAGATCCAGGATACAACCACACTGACCCTCTTCCCCTCCCTTCCCAGCCCAAATTCCACGTTTAGGACCCGATTATTGTTTTCTAAATAACTCTCAGCACAATTTAAATGTTTTCTTACCTGTTCCTGCAAGTAATCCACAACAGTAGACTCTGGATTTTCCCCGTTGTACTTCTCAAAGACTGAGCGCATTGTGCCTTGTACGTCAGTTTTTACCTATTTAGAGAGAGGAAAAAAAACCAAACATAGTGTTTTAAGACGAGAGCTAAGAACTTTATCTAGGGAAAACTGCAAAAGATCTGTATCTAAGGGGAAAAAACTAAGGGGAAAAGGGAAAACTAAGGGGAAAAAAATAATAAATAAAAATCAAGCGATGTTTTAGATAAAATGCAAGTAGCACTTAACCAGAATTACATTCCTGGATAGAAGCTTGCTTCTCCCCATGGAAAAGCCCTCCTTTGTGAGCATCAGCAACTGTTAATTCCAAAGTAAGAGTCTGTTGCGATGCCTGCCAGGTACTTTATGTATTTACCACGTTCCCGACAAAGACTGATCCACATTCCGGATGGTGACATTCCCCGTTCCCACTTGCCCTGCAGACTGCAGGATAAAGGATGAAGTGCCAGAAAACTGGATATATTGGAATGCTCTAACAATGCAAGATCTATTCTTTATTTTCAGGTTAGCACAGAGATGCTAATTCTTTGCTTACCTTTTCCCTGTAAACAAATCCCAGGACGAAAGCGGATACTTCTGCAATAAAGATAACCAGGATAATGGCCAAGAACTGAAATGAAGAGAGAGAGAAAGACTGTAAGGAAGAATTCCACAACATTTGGATTCAATTGCACATTACCCATCCCGTTGATTTATCATGGTGAGTTATCCTTATCTGTTTTTGCCTCTCCAATCAAAATAGTTTCCAGAAAATAATTTAGAATAGGAGATTACTGCGCGTGGCTGGGACTACGTGGCCCCACAGGATCTGTGCCCAGTGTAGGCAGCCTCCTGAACGCTGCCGTGGTGTGGTCAGTGTGAAAAGAGCCTCGGAAACACTTCACAAGGTGGCTGTCAAACAGGAGACTGCATGGATATTGTGGTAGGTACGTTGGGCACTGCTTATTGAGCTCACATCGCCTTCAAAACATCAGCTGGGGGCCACAGTTACTCAGCTTGAATCTTTCTAGCCTTTTAAAAATAATTCCAGAAGTCAACGCATACTTTAGGATTCAGAGAACTAAAGTCAGCAGAAAAATACTGTTTGGGGTTTTTTGTTTTTTGTTTTTTTGCTTGTTTTGGAAATTCACATCTCCTCCTGTTCCCTCACCATCACACTTCTTCTCAAAACTTGCTACTCTCCATGCTTATCTCCAGCAAGGTAGCTGAGGCAGAGCCATCAAAGTGTTCACGGCTGTGGGTATTTGTCTTTACAAGGCTGTGCAACAAATAATTTAGCTTCACAGAATCCCAGAATGCTATGGGGTTGGAAGGGACCTCTAGAGATCATCTAGTCCAACCCCCTGCCAAAGCAGGTCCACCCAGAGCAGGTTGCACAGGAACGTGTCCAGGCAGGGCCTGAATGTCCACCCAACTGGATGAAGAAGAGGACACCCAAACAACGTGCTCCACTCACCAGCCCTAGGCCAACTCGAGACTCCCGGAAGGTGGCACAGCAGCCAATCAACCCGATGACGAACATGACCGCAGCGACGCAAAGAATGATCACGGCCGGCAGCAGAGCATACTTGTCCTGCAGAAAGTTGTCGTAGCTCTTGTAGGTGTTGATGACGTATCCCCCAACATAGCTGAGACCTGCTGCTGCCGCCTGAAAGGCAATGAAGAAAGTAAGCATCTGCCCAGGGAAGTAAACATGGATCTTTTTGTAATGGCCTAATTAAAATTTTAACTTCAGAAGTAATGAGTACAGTAGGCAGAGATCTGGAAAAAAAAATAATGAAAGCTACTCATCCAAACTTTAACGAAGAGAAGAGAGAATTAACTTCCTGTGAATCACTCCTCGACTAACGAAGGACCACGTTAGCTGAGCTGGAACACGGGAGTCTATCATAGAATGGTTAAGAGTTGGAAGGGACCTTAAAGATCATCGGTTGCCCAGAGAAGCTGTGGCTGCCCCATCCCTGGAAGGGTTCAAGGCCAGGTTGGAGGGGGCTTGGAGCAACCTGGTCTGGTGGGAGGTGTCCCTGCCCTGCATCAGCCAGTGTCTCTGCAGAGGGTGAGATCCACACTTCCTACTCAAGATCACCTACGTCCTACCCCACCCTGCACATTTGGAGGGATCAGCTTTTAAGATGATCACCACAAGGGTGGGCTGTTGGTTTGAGGCTTTTTTTTTTTTGAGAAAAACTCAAAAAACTCATCCTTTCCACGTTCACCAAAAACATTAACCACCGAGGCACAAATGTTCTCCATCTCAGCAAAACACAGTCCCTCCTTCTCTTGGAGGAAACAGAATTCCACGACCCCTAAAATAAATTCTCCTCCAAAAGGATGTTTTGCCCATTGAGGCCAACCTACAGCGCACCAGTGACGGCTGCCCAACTGGTAGCCCTGGAGATAGAAGGCTTTTATCCTCAGAACTGGGTACAGCCCTGGAAATAGCACCGACAGACTCAGCAATGCCCTGCCAGTGCCTCACCGGTGGCATAAACAAATGCTCTCTGGAGTTACAACAGCTCCATCCACCTTCTAGAACCCTCCAGCACAAGACTACGCCTGTAAAAATGAAGCGCCGTCCGTACTCACGCTCTGGAAACTCGAGGGGAAAAAAATAAATAAATCAGCCTGTTTGTTTTCAATAGGCTACAGCTGGATTTCATCACGCTGCACACGAGCAGTTCATTATTTCCCCCAGTTTTTAATTAAATCAAACACTCCTCACACTGCAGCTCCTTTACGTTGTTTGCCTCCTTCCCCTCCAGCCAGATCTGGTGCCTGCCCTTCAATTACCTCCAAGCGCAGGGGACATCCTTCATTTCAGACAGCTCTTATCCTACACGGCTCTTGCATTCCTGGACGCTGCCTGTACCTCAAAATTAAGGGATCTGATGCACCAAGTGATGAAACCAGGATCAAACTAAACCTTAGAGACCTTTAGCACATGTCACGCAAGGTCCTGCTGTGTTGAGGCTCAGAGACAGAAGGTCTTCTACGAAGTGACACATGAAATGGAACATGATCACCAATTCTCAAGAGCTTTTTTCCTTCTCCACATACATTGGGTTTTCAGATGGTGCTAATGATTAAAGGAGTTCCTACAACTAACTTTTCCTCTCCTTGAGGGAAATCTTTTACCCATTTCCCTGTCTCCCCTCTTCCTCCTCCGACGCTAAGCTCTTGTACTGAAAGTGGGACAGGAAAAAGTCCTGGAACATCAGCAACACTAAAGGTGAGGCTGGGGAGGCTGCAGCTCCATCCTGCCTTGCTTTCCATTGCACAAAAAGAGCAAGGCCTATGACTCAAAAAGGACACCCCATATTTATGGCCTGGGGAGCTGGATGCACGTGCGACTGTCCACCTATTCTCCGTTCTGGAACAGCATCATATGGGCAAGGGTGGATGCTGAGAAAGAAGTAAACACTCCTGGGCTAACTATCCATCATCGTGGAGAAGAGATGATGATGGGATTTGCCCACTATATCCTTTATTTCTAATATTTTCCAGGACTATCGAGGACCATGACTGGCCACGTTGGCCTCAAACCCCTGCACATGGATTTAAACTGAGAGCTCGCATCTGGGCATGGGCACTAACGAGGATGTTTTTGCAGAGGCCATCGGAGAATCCCAGAATGCTATGGGGTTGGAAGGGACCTCTGGAGATCATCTCCTCCAACCCCCTGCCAAAGCAAGCCCACCCAAAGCAGGTCGCACAGGAACATGTCCAGGTGGGGTTTGAATGTCTCCAGAGAAGGAGACTCCACCACCTCTCTGGGCAGCCTCTGCCAGGGCTCTGCCACCTCATAGGAAAGAAGTTCCTCCTCATGTTTAGATGAAACTTCCTATGGTCAAGTTTGTGTCTATTTCCTCTTGTCCTGTCCCTGGGCACCACTGAAAAAAGCCTGGCCCCATCCTCCTGACACCCACCCTTGAAATATTTCTAGGCCTTGATCAGATCCCCCCTCAGTCTTCTCCAGACTAAAGAGATCCAAGTCCCATGAGAATTTGGACCAGCTCAGCATCCAGGTTGGGATGTCCCACCACAGTTGTCATCAACCGCTGAGGGCCCACAGCTCCAGGAGAAAACCAGAAGGACCATGAGACCCTCAGAAAGGTTTGTGACGGGGGAAGGCGGTCCCTGGGGAAATGGAGCAGGGGTAACACCACCGCAGAGACTGAGCAGCACAAGCCATGGGTTTTTTTGGCAAGTAAATGAGTCACCGGCATTCAGCAGCAACGTCACCTCAAAGCACGCACGCCCAAAGAGCCTTGTGACTCGGTTAATGTGGCACAGTTCATGTGCAAAGTGCCAAGTTAATCATTTGTCACCTTCAGAGGACCAAAAGCCCTGCTCTTTCGCACAACTCCAGTCCCAGCAAGCAGTCCTGGACCTCCAAAGACAGCCTGCTTCGTAATTTCATCTTCCTAGAGGATGTTTCCCAGAAAAGAATCCTCCAACGTTTCCGTGGGAGCTGACACGGGCAGGACGCAGGAACAACCGCGAAACCATGGATGAAAGCCAAAGGACAAATTTAATGAGCACACAAGACTAAACAATTAGTGTGATAGATGCCTATTCCAGCGCCCCACGTGCAAGTCACTTGAGCCTGTTTACAGTCCTCCTCGCCCATCTCCCGTTGCTTTCCAACCGTTTCCATTATCCTTCAGTAAGTGATGTAGACAACAGACACATCCCTCATATCTCCTCTCTGCGCCCCGTTTTCTACCTATTTTCAGCACGTTCAATGCTCAACACAAAGGAAACATGCACAGGAAACGGTAAAAACAGACCAGCTGCGGGGAACGAAAAAAAAACCACCCTTGTTGCTATTAAAGGGCCACCACAAATTCTAAACCACATTGTGAAGCCGATTCACAGAAGCCCTGTAAAGCCAAGGACTAGCAAAGCTCCACGACAACAAGCCAACATCAGAGGTGTCCGGCGTTGAGTTCGAGGAGATTCTTGCCCAAACTTTGTCAACGCAATTACAGACTGGCACGATCACAGCAGGTTTTACAGCAAAGGTAGCAAGTGGTCTATTAGAATTTCTGAACTTCTGCTTCCAAGCAGAAAAAAGGAAGCGTAATGAGGTAAAAATAAAAGACTTTGGGTAAAGATCTAGCTTAAAGGAAGTTCACATTTTTCCCCACAAACTGAGGAACAGTCGTGGCTTCACCCCTGGTTTTTAAATTCAAAGTGAAGACTTTGAAGGCTGAAGATCAGGCGCGCTCAGGGAGCGGAAGGCATTTCAGGTAACGGTCTGTTCCCTGTTTTATTTCTGTATCGAATCCCAGAGCTAAACTTTGAAAGTGGAGAAGAAAAGTATTTCCACGCATAAATCTCTGAGCTTTTACAGAATGATACAGGGTTGGAAGGGACCTCTGGAGATCATCTAGTCCAACCCCCTGCCAAAGCAGGGCCACCCACAGCAGGTTGCACAGGAACATGTCCAGGTAGGGGTTTGAATGTCTCCAGAGAAGGAGACTCTACCACCTCTCTGGGCAGCCTCTTCCAGGGCTCTGCCACCCTCAATGGAAAGAAGTTCCTCCTCATGTTGAGATGGAACTTCCTATGGTCAAGTTTGTGCCCGTTCCCTCTTGTCCTGTCCCTGTCCACAGGTTCCTTCCAACCCCATATCATTCTGCGATTCTGTGAATTCAGGGCAGAACAGGATCACGCGATGCGTGGAGAGGCTTGGCCCCGTGCAGCTGGCACGCAAACCCCAGGGCAGGCAGCCGAGGAGTGACGCAAGGCCGATATGGGACAACCAGTTCATCCGGTCGGTGGGGTGGCATCTGCCAGCCAGGGCAAGCAGAACATCCTAACCTTCCCCCTTTCCTCCCCAGACGCCCCTGGCCTGACTCACTTGGGGCTCCAGGAAACGCCGCTGCTATTTCTTTACAACGTTGATGACACTCACAAGACGAGCTGAAGAGATGAGGTAAAGGGGAAATTTTGCAAGGAAGTCCCTTTTCACAGCTGAGCGACCAAACTGTGACCACCTCTTCTCGCATCAAGCAAGAATTACTTGCTTTTGCACGTCCTGCACCTCGGACAGAAAGCAGAGACCTTAAATCCTTTGAGTGCGAAGAATTAACTCCTTGTTGGGGTTGAGAGGAAAGAAAGCCGAGCCGTAACAACGGGATTTTCCTAAGCTGGTGTTTGGGGCAGGGTTAGTCACCACGTGGACTTCACCCACCGCTTCCATGCTCAGCAGGAACGTCTGTGAGAAGCTGGAGCTCTCTCCAGCCACACAACGCGCACCGTGAATATTCAGTCTTGCCCGAGAAACAGAAGGGGACAGGACTGGGTGGCTGAGCTGTCTCACTGACACGGGACAGAACAGCCATTGGAAAATAGTCGGGTTTATATATTTTTTTTTAAAATGCAGCATTATTTTTTTTTTTTTACTTTACCACCATCAGAAGGGGAATTTTTTCTCTGCTGATGACCATGAGCCTCTGCCCTTCTAGACAGGCTTCTGGCTACGCAAATACTTCAGGACAATTTATCAACGTCACAGCCCTTAAACTTTCCTCTATACAACTGCTCTGAAAAAGAAAAAAAATATATATATATAAAAAATTTGCATCTAACAGTCAGGCAAAAAAGATATTTTTACTACTTTCCCTTCTTTGTTTCGCTGAGTTGACCTTATGTGATGGCTGGGAACAGAGGTTTGTGTTCATTTGCATTTATCAGCACAGGCTTCTCTGTCCTTCGCCGAACCTAAATAAAACACAGCGAAGGAGCCAAACTACTAGCTCTGAAATGAAAAGTCTGTTGATCTGGAGGTGGTTTTTTTGGAAGGTTCCTTCCAGCATCCTCCAATTCCAGAGCGTTGATTTGATCATTTGGGCCGTTCACGTGGACCAGTAGGGGATTTTCTTTTGAAAAGGCTGCTCAGCAAAAGGCGGAACAACAAAACTACCACGTTAAAAGGGAAAGCTGTAAAAATAGAGCAAATTGAAAATTCACCAAACAGGTCTGTTCAGCAAGATGCATCCTCTATACAGTAAAAAAAAAAAAAAGGGAGATAATGAGCTTTTAAAAAGCCGTTTCTCCCACACCAGTTTTCAGAGAGGACTTTCCCAGGGCCAGCACTAATATCTGACGCAGCACAAAACTCAGGTGGATTCGACTTTGTCCCGTATCATTAACTTTTTATGAGCCAAGAAAGATACAGTAAATAATACTGTTTAATGAGTAATAGCAATTATTTTTGGCAGCAAACTACTGCAAACACTTACTGGAAGAACTATCAATATCCACACGAGCGCTTTCTGAGCCATTCCCTTCTAGTTCATTAAACAAGCAGCTCAAGGAGGTGTTTTCAATTCATTTTAAGGCTGGAAAACCACCTTTTTTTCACCGCTACCTTTGCACAGCAGCGATTTAAGTCAGGGCATCTCACCCTGATGCTGATGTTTTCCCTTTACATCCGACCGCTACAATCCCTGGGATGCTACCCCCTTTTCAGCAATTTTAAATTTGCCAGAGGACAGATTAAGATAATACCTTCAATTATTGGTTTGCCAAGTGTTTGCCACCACTGCGCTGTCCCCGTGTCCCCCCTCTGCCATCGAGAATCAAGCCCCAGCACCACTCCTGCTGGAGCTGCACGGCCCCCTCCTTAAGGAAGAAGACACTCCTTGTATTTGGGGTTTTGTGTGTATAAAACAGGTTTTTGATTTAAACTTGACAGGTAAATCCTCTGCTCGAAAGGGTTTGCACAACATTTCCTCCAGAAACAAGGGGAATTACTCTTTCTGGCTCTCTCGCTGCTTTCCTGTACCACAAATTTTATTCTTCCCCTTGGCCACCAGATTTTCAAGTCCTCCCCAGCTGCTGCGTTACTCTGTTTCCATGGAGTCAACAGGTTTTCAGGGGAAAACAAAGGCACTGGGCACTTCCGAGAAAGCCTTCTTCATTTCACTCTTGCTTTAACAACTTCACAATTCCTGTTTAAAACTCCACTTGGCCCCTACAGTCTCTCCCTTGCACCCAGGAAGAGCTTTTTTTTCCCCCCTCAGCAATTAGGGAATTAGCTCAGCACTTCCCACCCCACTTGAACAGATTCCTCTTCCTTTTCCTCTCCCAGGTTTAAACCTCTGCCAGTCGGGAAGGATCTCCTGCCTTCGGCTACCGGTTCCCACCACGCTCAGGGTATTGATTTCTCTGAATGATAAATCAATTCTTGCTGCACTTAGGTCACCTGGCTCCATCCAGGACAGTGTGTGACCCTCCTTACAGGCTACGACATCCATCAGATGGCCACACAGGCAACAATCGCTAAGGAGGGGACACACTCACCATCTGCTCCAGTTCCTAGCCACATATAGCTCACGGCCACCACCAGACAGGCTGGTCACGCACCTGTGTGATGTGAAGTCACAGAAGGGTTGAGGTGGGTAGGAACCTCTGGAGGAACCCCTTGCTCAAGCAGGGACACCTAGAGCTGGTTGCCCAGCGCCACGTCCAAACGGCTTCTGAGTATCTCTAGGGATGGAGACTCCCAACACCTTTCTGGGCAGCCTGTGGCACTGCTCGGTCACCCTCACAATGAAAAAGTGTTTCCTGATGTTCAGGGGAACCTCCTGTGTTTGTCTGTGCCCATTGTCCTGTCACTGGGCACCACTGAGAAGGACCTGGCTCCATCCTCTTGGCACCCTCCCTTCAGTTATTTGAATACATTGATAAGATCCCCTGGAGACTTCTCTTTTCCAGGGTGAACGATCCCATCTCTCTCAGACTTTCTCCACAGGAGAGGTGCTCCAGTCCCTTCATCATCTTTGTTGCCCTCTCACCAGTATGTCTGTGTCTCTTCTACTGGGCACCTCACCACCAGACGCAGCACTTCCAGACGTGGCCTCAGCAGTGCTGAGCAGAGGGGAAGGGCCACCTCCATCCACCTGCTGGCAACGTTCCTCCTCATCCAGCCCAGGGTAGCCTCAACCTTCCACAGCAAGGGCACTTTGCTGGATCATGGTCAGCTTGGTGCCCACCATGACCCCTCAGGGCCTCATCTGTCGAGGATTCTCCTCTGCTTTCCATGGATCTGCTCTGCTCCCCACTGTCCTACAGCTCTTTCCATCTCTTGGAAGCCCATAGATTCAAGTATTTCCCTGCTTTTTTTCTGCTGGGGGAAAAAAAAAAGCAATTTAAAAAAGCAATTTTACACACACTTCCTGTGTTCCCTCAGAGCCTCAAGTTGTGAAAACACCTATTTGCAAAATAATAATTAAAAAATTAATACTAAGCTCAGCAAGTTGGCTTTGGATTGGGGCAAAAAGCACCAAAGCCGCGAGCCCCTCCAAGCTGTCCTCGGTTACCAGCCCCACCAAACAGCCCCAGGAGAGACCTGCCACTCATCTGGTGCCAGTCGGTAGACCACAATTCCAAACCCTTGAAACCACACTCTCCTGATGGGAAGGTGGTGGGACGCAGCCGACAAAACTCCACTTATACAAAGTCACGGGAGATGCGTTTCGGCTTGCCTTCAAAACACACCGCGGGGCTGCTGGGCGGGTATGGTGGGAACAAGAAGCAGCCAAAATGCTCTGAAAAACGGTGGTTCTCTTACGGGGAGGAAAAAAAACCACCCTAAAGCCTGGTGAGGCCCCATCTGGAGCACTGGGTCCAGTTCTGGGCTCCTCAGCTCAAGAAGGACAGGGAACTGCTGGAGAGGGGACAGCAGAGGGCTACAAAGATGATGAGGGGCCTGGAGCATCTCTCTGATGAGGAAAGGCTGAGGGACTTGGGTCTTTGGAGTCTGGAGAAGAGAAGGCTGAGGGGGGATCTGATCAAGGCCTATAAATACTTCAAGGGTGGGTGTCAGGAGGATGGGGCCAGGCTTTTTTCAGTGGTGCCCAGGGACAGGACAAGAGGAAATGGGCACAAACTTGACCATCAGAAGTTCCATCTGAACATGAGGAGGAACTTCTTTCCTGTGAGGGTGGCAGAGCCCTGGCAGAGGCTGCCCAGATTGGTGGTGGAATCTCCTTCTCTGGAGACATTCCAACCCCACCTGGACACGTTCCTGTGCAATCTGCTCTGGGTGGGACCTGCTTTGGCTGGGGTTGGATGAGATGATCTCCAGAGGTCCCTTCCAACCCCATAGCATTCTGTCTAAACCAATAGCCACTTGCAATCCCACACGCTCAAGAGGAGATTCTGGTTTTCATGGCTTTGTTTTAAAGTTATGTTAAATACATGTTCTCCTTAGAGTTGCCCAACCTCGAGCATAACTCCAGGGTTTTGTTTATTCTCCTCTAAAAACCAGCATGTATCCTAGAAAGCCTAAGTGGTGGGATGTCCTCATGGAGACACCGCACAGCGGCACAAAACAAAGAATCCTGCCCCAACCCCTCTGATTTCTAACGTTTAAACCTCTGCCTTGGGGTCACTGTCCTAATCAAACATCATAGAGCAGCAGCGAGGACAACGGGACCGCTCTCAGGAGAAAGCACCGCCACCCTTTTCACCCTTATTCTCCCCAAATTCAGACCCAGACCTCGGGGCAAGAGCTTGCTGCCAACTTCCAAGCTGAGCGTGGATGGATTTATCAGCCGCTGCCAAGCCGTTTGGGATCTGAACGGCCAGTTCAGGCACAAAACACCCTCTAGTTCAATATTTGCCTTCAGAACCACCCCACCTTCTTAAGAAGCTCTTCCTGGCTCAGCCACCCGATCCCGGGATTAAACCGAATATCCAAGTGCACCCAAAATGGAGCGGAGCTAATCCTAAAGCCCGGGGGAAACGTCTGGGAGCTGGTGACAAGGCTCTAATCTGCCCTGAAATATTGCTCGTCGCCCAGCGGAAAGGGAAGGGACGCGGGCGGCGGGGCCACGTGCCTCTTCCCGGAAGGAAAAGGGCAGGTTGGGATTCTCCTGCCGCAGAGGGACCCTCCCCAGCTCCACGGAAAAAGGAAACACAGCCCGGCAGTGCCGACGCTTTCAGGGAAAACCGAAGGAAATGCCCAGTTCGTAGATCAACCACAAGGAAGAGCCACTTTCTATTCCCCCTGGATAAAAGCGTCCTCCGGCTCTGAGCTTCTTGCAGAGGGGTGACAAAAATGGGACATCTCGAGCAGCTGGAATTATCAGAGGCGCCTTCGACAACATCAGACCTCTGGTTTTGGAGAGCTGCCAACTGTGAGGAGACCAAAGCGCGTTTGGAGCCGGATCCAGAACCCGGCCACCCAACAGGAGCCTTTTTACAGCCTTGGGGACAGCTGGGGACAAGCCAGACTAAGGTTTTTCCCCAGAAGCACGCAGAAAAAGGGTAAGTTTCTCACATTGTATCTGCACCACCATCATCATCTGAACACTTCCCCTTTCCTGACCACATGGCACCGACATCTTGGTTTTGGTTTTATCCGTGAGGCCCCTACGCACACAGCAAAGTGCATTTTCCTGAAAACCCATTAAACTCTCCTTCCTGATTTTGGGCAGAGCGGTTTTAAAACAAGGAGGAACTTTGTCCTTTCAAGGCGCGCTCAAGTGGGTCACCCCAAAGTCCCCAAATCTGGTACCAAGCCCTGGCATCACCCCGGCTAACGCCCCTGGTTTTTTTCCCCCCACCCCAGTTCAGCAAGGAGATGGCAGCGGAGCCAGAAACGAAGCCACCGCTCTCCTCTTCCCACCCAACGCTCCTCACGCCGGGTCAAGACGTCCCCCAGACCTTTAATGATTCTTTGGAGAATACACCCCCATCCTTAAAAATAACGGCGTTTCTATTGTCCCTTATCTCCAACACAACCTCGGCTATTCACTACCTTTTCAATTCCATCTAGGAATCCTCCTCCTTGGGATTTTAAATTTATTTTCCATCCTCCTTCTTGGGGTTTTTGAATTTATTTTCCATCCTCCTTCTTGGGGTTTTTGAATTTATTTTTTAAGTATCCAGCTGATTTCTCTCTGGCTGAGCGAATGTTCCCAAACCTCCCATCGCTGGCACTGTTGAAAAACCGTAGCTTTTCGTCTCGGATGCAGCAAGAAAATAAATGAAACCAAATACTCTAGGATGCCCAAACTAGCCCAAGTATCTCCTCAAAGCAGGGATGACCCTAATACCCCCAAACACAATTAATTCATGCTCCTTGGAAACTCCTGGGTCATAAATCCAAAGATTTATGAAAACACCTGAAGTAAGGTGGAGAAGGGAGGTGGAGGGCAGTGCTGGGACATTCTCCACAGGGACCAGGTGGGAAGGCAAAGCCCCTCTCTGTTCTCCACTCAATGGAGCAGCCATCTGGAGTCCAATCCCAACCCAGAAACCACAATTCACACCTGGATCAAACACACCCAGGCACAGAGGGAGCCAGGGATCTGGTGGGGAAATCCAAGTCTGGTTTTCCTCACAGGTAGAGCACACCCTGCCATGGACCAGTCCCGGACTTCTCCTCCTCCTCGGACAGTCCTGTTCCTGTCAACAGGTGGGATTTCGCTCTCTTCAATCCAATCTACAACCAGCTTGGGAAATAACTTATCTTTCTCCTTCTCTCCACTGTAGGGCAAGCGGAGCGATGCTGGGGACGTGCCCACCTCTCAGAGAAACCTGAACAAACAGGACTTTCACTGCAGCGACACAAAAGGTGGCCTTTTGGTGACAAAGTCCCCAGGACAACTGCTGGAGAGAGACAACCCTCTCTGAAAGCGGAGGCCCGTCTAAGCGACAACGAAGCTGGAGGAGAAGGTGAGCGGGGCCAAGAGGCTAATGGCTGGATTCATAAAATCATGGAATGGTTTGGGTTGGAAGGGACCTTAAAGATCATCCAGTTCTAACCCCCTGCCCTGGGCAGGGACACCTCCCACTGGACCAGGTTTCTCAAAACCCCGTCCAACCTGACCTTGAACCCCTCCAGGGATGGGGCAGCCCCATTCAGCAGCTTTGGGATTAAAGGAGGGGAGTTAAAGGAAAACCAACCTGGGAGGGTGTGTAGATCCCATTATATAGAAATAATAAAACATGAAACTTTCATCTAGTTTTAAAATTCCAAATTTCTTCCCTCGGACCGGCAAGAGAATCCCAGCGCTTCACCTCTCTCCTTCAAGGAGCATCATCGCATCCCACCCCACCAAGTCCCCTCACGAACCGTTGACCAAGAATATCAGAGCCTCCTCTGACGCTTCTTCTCCTTTTTTTAGGTTCCTTGAGGACCTAGAAGAGGCCGACACCCTCTTATCAAAATAACCACCCACTTTGGACCTAATTAGGAGGTGCTAAAAAGCAAAACTGCAGGTGGGAGGATCTCCACAGCTTGAAGCACCACCCTTAGGACCAGCTTCAGTCCATGCCTAGTTTGTAGGGGTGGCGTGGACCTGCAGCCCCCCCAATCCGCCCCCCATGGCAGGATGACCCACAGATACGGTGCTGAGCCTGGTGGGTGAGGGAGAAGTTGTTTTTTCACCCCTTTTAGGAAACCCCTAATTTGTCAACCTCGAAAAATCTTTTGCTCCTGCGCGACGATGACCACCAGAGATCCAAAAGCAGATTTATTGCCTTTTTTGGCCATTTCTAAGCAATAACTTTTCGTCAAAGCACCGGCTGAATATGCAGGTGGGGAATTGTTTTCCCATAATAAGATCCAAACTGGGCAAGATTTGCAGCCTGAGCACAAATCGCTCCTTTTAGAGGGGAAGTCTAATGGTCTTTGCAAACCTTTCCATAACCATCTGAAGCCTTCTACTTGGGACAGCCCCGACTGTTCGAAATGTTCTGAAAGTGCATAAAAGAGTCTGTTCCTCCATCCCCACCCTCCTAAAACCTGAATTCCAGGTTCTGCAGTTCCGGAGGCAGGAATGTGATTACCACACTAATGGTGGTGGCAGCCTCCGAACACCAAGGGCTTTTGGAGCCTCGTTGCTCTTCCTGGGATATAAAAAAACCCAAACACCACCACCCCCCCAGAAACCCAAAGGGTTGCTCTGGATCACCCCAAATTCAGAACCCTATAGATGGGGAGGAAGGATAATTCCTGATTGTTGGTGGCTCCAGGTGACCTAAGAGCTTCAATCACGGTTAGAGAGTTCCCTTAGAGCCGAAAATAAAGTACCGGGGAGACTTCTAGGAGGACCTAAGGTTGAGCTGGGGTGCACCTGAGCTGAAGCTCGGGGGGATTTCCAGGTACAACCAGCAGGATGCGGTGAGATCCCGTTATTTGATAAGGAAACGCGGTCTCCTGCCCCGTTCTTGTGACATGGCGGGGGGGGGGGGGGTGTCACCTGGACCACCTTGAGCTGAGCCCCCCCTAAAGCAGGGGGGTGAGCTCCTCCCTACAACCAGCAGTGAGGCCCCTATTTCCAAACCGCCCGAGACCTCAGCGTTTAATTGGAGCAATGTTTCCATTTGGGTTAATTACTTTTGTTTTCATTTTCACGGGGTTTCTCTCCATGAGTGGGTATGAACACCCGAGCCCTTCTCCGAGAGCAACAACAACCCCCCTGGCTGATGATGGCGGGGGGGGGGGGACGGACGCAGAACTTCCCCACACAGGGGACTGGTTACCAGAATAACCATCTTCTCTTCCCAGTGGCCACCCACCCC
>QJSC01026731.1:588516-598900 GCA_003697955.1 Calidris pygmaea | reverse complement strand
ATTTAACTAAAAATCAGCATTTCCACTTTTTCATCCAGCGAGGAAACCGCCCGGAAACTATTCATCTTTGTAATTTTGTGGGAATGATGGGTAATCTGGGGGAAATACTTTAAATTAGAATGAAAGGGCAAATGCTGAAGTTTCATTTTGAAGTTCCATCTCAACACGAGGAGGAACTTCTTTCCATTGAGGGTGGCAGAGCCTTGGAAGAGGCTGCCCAGAGAGGTGGTGGAGTCTCCTTCTCTGGAGACATTCCAACCCCACCTGGACACGTTCCTGTGGGACCTGCTCTGGGTGGCCCTGCTTTGGTAGGGGGTTGGACTAGATGATCTCCAGAGGTCCCTTCCAACCCCGTATCATTCTGTGAAGAAGCAAGACTTTAACCTAGGGAAAGCATTAACCTGCTTGGCAAAGATGCTTAAAGCTTATAACACGGCTCTTAAAAGAACAAAATTCAGGGAACTACTTAGAAAACAAGAGCATTGGGTTTGAGTTTTCTCCCTGGATAAGACACAGCAGTGAAGTCCATGGCTGCAGGCAAAAATAGAGCTTTAAAAACCACCTGGTGCCAGATGTCCTGGTGACCGGTGGGGCAACGGGGACGGAAAATCAGCCTCCCGCGGTTGGCACATGAGGATGACGCCTCGAAAAGGAAGCGCCCTTTTGTGATACATGATCTTCTTTCTCAGAATGGTTTGGATCTCCTGAAAAATACGTTAAACAGGAAGGAAAGTTCACCGTCACCAGAAATAGCTTTTTAGCTAAAAAAAAAAACCCTGAAATAATCTTTTAAGGAGATCACAAAATTAGCACAAAGTTGAAAAAACTCAAAACTCAAATACTTTCACTTCCTTTTTAAATATTACCCGAGTTACACGCTTGGTTTTCCTCCCCGTCGTGAAAAAAAAATGTGTTTCGCAGAACAAATAGTTACATTTTCTCTTTTTTACAGAAGGAAAATCATTCCCAACCCCGAATCCATCGAGAAGGTTCTATAGATGATGCTGCACCGACCCTAAAATCCTTGACTCCAGTGATTTCAAGCCTCTGTTGTATCAACCCTGATTTTGGGAGAGGAATTGTGACCACGCCACCTGCTGACCAACAACAGCCAGGTAGGACGTAGGTGATGGAACCCTGAGTAAAAGCAGATGAGGCTTTGGCTGTATCCAACACAGGACTTAAACCAGTAGCTCTAGAGGGACAGGAATACTGGTTGCACTGGGAACTGCCAAGCACGGGCAGGAGGACAGAGTCTTCTCAGTGAAACCTGGATCATGCAGGGAGGAGGAGGAGGAGAAGTTTGGAACTAGATGATCTTTGAGGTCCCTTCCAACCCTAACGATTCTATGATTCTAAGTTCTGGGCTCCCCAGTTCAAGGAGGACAGGGAACTGCTGGAGAGGGGACAGCAGAGGGCTACAAAGACGATGAAGGGCCTGGAGCATCTCTCTGATGAGGAAACACTGAGGGACTTGGGGCTTTTTGAGTCTGGAGAAGAGAAGGCTGAGGGGGGATCTGATCAAGGCCTATAAATACTTCAATCAAGGGTGGGTGTCAGGAGGATGGGGTCAGTCTTCTTTCAGTGGTGCCCAGGGAGAGGACAAGAGGAAATGGGTACAAACTTGACCATAAGAAGTTCCACCTCAACATGAGGAGGAACTTCTTTCCTGGGAGGGTGGCAGAGCCCTGGCAGAGGCTGCCCAGATTGGTGGTGGAGTCTCCTTCTCTGGAGATGTTCAAAATCCACCTGGACACATTCCTGTGCGACCTGCTCTGGGTGGCCCCTGCTTTGGCAGGGGATTGGACTAGATGATCTCCAGAGGTCCCTTCCAACCCCGTACCATTCTGTCATTCTGTGAAGTTCACTGAGCAGGTCAGCTCTTGGGGCAGGGAGGCAGCGAAAGACCAAAGGAAGCTTTTGAGAACTAAGTGCAGTTTCAGTGGCTGGACCCACCAAAGGGCAGCCCTAAAATACCCACCGTGTTTCATAACGATCTCCTCACGCTGGGATTATTCACCCCTCCTTGACGCCGTGGTCCCTTTTTGTGGTTACTCTTTGCTCTTTCAAGGCTGAAAGAAAGAACGGAAAGTAACATCTCCTCTACTTCGCCCGTGGGCGTGGAGAAGGGAGAGCAGCTGATCTTCTCTCCCCCTCCCTTCCCCTCTGCGGGTCGGGACGGCGCCTGGCTCAGACGTGGCCGGGGAAGAGCTCTGATCTTGGAGCTTCTACATTTAAACCACCACGACGCGTCCACGCAGCCGATACCACAAGCTGAGGACCAAACCTAGACCTGTCCCATCAGCTGGGAAGTTCACGCTTCTCTTTTCAGCTCCCAATATCTGATCCCCTCCTCCCGGGCTCCACCTCAACGTTTCACACCAAGCTCAGAGCTGATTAAACACGAAGAATTACTCAGCCGAAGGAAAGGCTTTATTTTTCATTTGCATTTTTAATTTAGGTTAAAAAAGTATAAATTCTTAGAGCTCCGCTACTCACCGGGAACCACGGCAATGGAGGGCTCTTTGTGTGACTCTTCTATCCCCGTTCCTGACTCAGGCCGTCATGTGGCTGTGAGCAAACAGCAAACCCTTCAAAAAAAAAAAAACAAACCCAAAAAACCACAACCAAAAAAGAATAAAACTACCCAAAAGACATAAAAACCAGGAGTCATGATTTCCCTACGCGGGAAGATCACCCGAAGGCGCTGGCAGGAAAGATTAGAGGGGAGCATGATCGGAGGAACCTAAGGATGGTCTGGAGTGTGTCCGGTGAGGAAACCCCGGGGGGAATTCAGAACCAGAGAGGAACTGGCAGCTTCTCAGAGCTTCTCCTCAGCCTGGGAAGCCCAGGGCAGCTCTGGGGGCTGGAGAACATTTGATCCTATGGAAGGAAAGGGCCTGGTGGACCCAAGCGCTGGTTCACACAGCCACCACAATCCCACACGAAAGGAATAGGCAGCCACTGTAGGACAAAGGTTTTGTCTTTTACGAGGGGTGGGGATGACTTTGGTTCCCTTAAATGGAGTTTGATTTTCTTCTAGAGGAAGACGTTCAAGGTTTCTTGTCTACAAAGAAAAGGGGGATTTGTTCATCAGCTGATACCAATCAACTTCTTCAACTTCCTGCAAGAGCAGAAAGGCCCTACTGTCTCTGACGGGTTTTCCCACCCTGGATTTCACCCTTGAAAAACCAGCTCGGGTTTGTTGAGTTGCTCCAACTCATCACACGGTGCTGGCCTTCCCCAAACTCATGCAGATGTTGGTGTTCTTCAGCTGAGCCCATGGAGATCGTGCCCCGTCATCCCGTTATCCGGGTTCAGCAACGCCAGCTGCATCTTTGCGCTGATCCCTCTGAACTAAGAGAGGAAGGAAAGGTGACTCTATCCCATTACAGAATCCCAGAATGATCTGCGGTTGGAAGGAACCTCTGGAGATAAAATAGTCCAACCCCCTGCTAAAGCAGGGCCACCCAGAGAAGGTCCCACAGGAACGTGTTCAGGTGGAGGCTGAATGTCTCCAGAGAAGGAGACTCCGCCACCTCTCTGGGCAGCCTCTGCCAGGGCTCTGCCACCCTCACAGGAAAGAAGTTCCTCTTCATGTTGAGATGGAACTTCCTATGTTCAAGTTTGTGCCCGTTCCCTCTTGTCCTGTCCCTGGGCACCACTGAAAGAAGACTGACCCCATCCTCCTGACACCCACCCTTGATTGAAGTATTTATAGGCCTTGATCAGATCCCCCCTCAGCCTTCTCTTCTCCAGACTCAAAAGCCCTAAGTCCCTCAGCCTTTCCTCAGCAGAGAGATGCTCCAGGCCCCTCAGCATCTTTGTAGCCCTCTGCTGTCCCCTCTCCAGCGGTTCCCTGTCCTTCTGGAACTGGGGAGCCCAGAACTGGACCCAGTGCTCCAGCTGGGGCCTCCCCAGGGCAGAGCAGAGGGGCAGGATGACCTCCCTCCACCTGCTGGTCCCACTCTTCCTGATGCCCCCCAGGATGCCATTGGCCTTCTTGGCCACCAGGGCCCATTGCTGCCTCATGGGCATCCTGTTGTCCACCAGGACTCCCAGGTCTTTCTCCTCAGAGCTGCTCTCCAGCAGGTCACCCCCACCCTGTCCTGGTGCAGGGGGTTATTCCTCCCCAGGTGCAGCACTGGAAACGGATCAGTGTCCCAGCACACACTCAGTGTGTAAACGCTGCCGGTGAGAGATCTTTGCTGGTGCAAGGGTCCCACCACCGATACCTGAAGGAGCCGCGCTGCAAACAGCGCTGGAATGAGGAGGAGCTTCCCTCGCAGCTTTCAACATCGACTTTTCTTCCTCCGCATCGTTTTGGCAACTTGTTACCAGCCAAGTCCCCATCACCTGCAAGAAAGCAAAGCCCTTGGTGGCGTCCATGTTCCTGGGCTTCAAAGCGTCAGCAGCGGCTTTTTCCTGCCCCGCCTTTGAGCCCGATAAACTTGAAGCAATCACTAACCCCCACAAAACGTTTTATTTCCCCTTTTCCTCCCCCCCCGGGGCGGCTCCAGACCCCGTCCCTCAGCAGGACCCCTACCAGGGGAGCCGTAGGGTTCACTCAGCGACCAACACCCCGACCCCACTCCGCCATTAAACCTTCCTCTTATGCGCTTATTAACTCATTTTTTTCCCCTCCAGCACCCACGGGGCGCAGCCTCCGCTCCCACTAAGCGTCCCCGGCTCTCCACAGCGAACCAGGGAGCCGGCGGCCTCCCAGCTCGGCCCTAAATCTCCTCAGGCCGCCATGATGGCCGCCCCTCCCTCCCCTCCGCCTTCCGCGCCTGCGCACGTCCCCGGCGTCATGACGTCACTTCCGCCGCGGCGCGGGGGTTGCCATAGCGACGGGCGGCGGCCCGGCCTAGTGGCCGCCGCGGCGGCGATGGAAGCCCAGCGGTTGCGGGAGGTGACCGGTGCTTTCCCGCTCTCCGTGGCCTTGGTGAGGGTTGCGGGTGGAGCCCGCTCCGCTCCCGGGGGTGCGGGGACTTTGGGGCGGTGCGTGAGAGGAAGCGGGGGTCGCGCCCCCAGTGCTGAGGGCCTTGGTGGGACCCGCCGCCCCCCGCTCCGCCCTGTTGTGGGTCCCTGAGGGAGCCTCTACCCGTGCGGGGCGAGGTTGTCCCTTTGGGCGTCTCAAATCCGGGGTGTGGGGCTGTGTGAGGAGATGTTTAGAGCCCTGTGGAACTGTGATGGAGAGGGAGGTGGCTGGAGGTTACCTGTGGTGAGAACATTTAAGCGTAAAGCAAACATTCTCTTGGATATATAGGGTAATATTGAAGCTCTCGTCTGGGCACCTGAGACCCTTTCACACTCTTGAACTGGTGTTCACCTAAACATGAGGAGGAACTTCTTTCCTGTGAGGTGGCAGAGCCCTGGCAAGAGGCTGCCCAGAGACATGGTGGAGTCTCCTTCTCTGGAGACATTCCAACCCCACCTGGACACGTTCCTGTGGCCCTGCTTTGGCTGGGGGTTGGACTAGATGATCTCCAGAAGTTCCTTTGAACCCCATATCACTCTGTGATTCTGAGTTGTGCTCTTCAAGGGAAGGCTTGTAGGGATTTACCCTTAATTATCTTGAGCTCCCATCATTTGGTGTTGTCACAGCATTCCGGATTGGAAGGGACCTCAAGGACCATCTTGTCCAACCTTTCTTGGCACAAGGTGGCCCAGCGCCCTTTCCAGCTGAATCTTAAACCTGTCCGGCGATGGGGAATCCACCGCTTCCCTGGGGAGATCATTCCAATGGCTGATTGTTCTCACGCTTAAAAACCTTCCTCTTGTGTCCCACTGGAATCTCACCTGGAGTAACTTGCACCCATCACCCCTCGTTTTTCCACGTGACTCCTTGTAAAAAGGGAGTTTCCATCTTCTTTACAGTCACCCTTTAAAAACTGCAACGTGGTGATAAGACCTCCCCTGAGGTTTCTATCCTCGAGGGTGAACAAACTCAATTTTTTCAGCCTTTCCTCACGAATCAGGCTTCCCAGGCCTTGGATCATCTTGGTGGCCCTTCTCTGGGCTCATGAATTCAACTGAAAAACAAAGCCTGGAACGACCGATTACATATTCACCGCTGACTTATGTTTTCTCTTCCAGAAAGCCAAGCCTCCGAAGGAACAACCCAACGAGAATTTCGTCTTCATCCGCAGACAGAAAGAACAGGAGCTCCTGGAACATGTCGATTTGTTGAAGCTCTACAACCAGTTTCGCCACGTCTCCCAGTGGCACGAACGCAATGAACGGAAATGGCTGCACAGCGCCGTGCAGAGAAAGGTGGACGCCACGATGCGGGAGTACCAGGCGGGGACAGATGAGAGAAGAGAGAGGTAGCAAACGTGTAGCTCCTACCAATATTTGCCGTGATATTTGCAGCTTAAAATAATGCCTAGAGGAATGATTATAGGGAAAAACAGCTTCCGACGTTAACGCTGTGCGCTGGGGCATGGAATTTGTTATTTGTCGTAACAGAAAGCGCTTAGTTGTGGGCTTATTTGTTGGTCAAGCGGCAGCGTAGAGCAAACAGTAGCCGTTGGGGTCTCGTTATTAATCCCTGAGCCAATCCCAGAATGCTATGGGGTTGGAAGGGACTTCTGGAGATCATCTACCCCAACCCCCTTCCAAAACAGGTCCCACAGGAACGTGTCCAGGTGGGGTTTGGATGTCTCCAGAGAAGGAGACTCCACCACCTCTCTGGGCAGCCTCTGCCAGGGCTCTGCCGCCCTCACAGGAAAGAAGTTCCTCCTCATGTTGTGATGGAACTTCTTATGTTCAAGTTTGTGCGCGTTTCCTTTTGTCCTGTCCCTGGGCACTAGTGAGAAGAAGCTGTGTCCTTTTTCTGCATTCCCTCCCTTCGTACATGAAGATCCCCCTGAACCTTCTCTTCTCCAGGCTGAGCAGCCCCAGCTCTTTCAGGAACCTTTTAGGAGAGGTTCTCCAGTCCCTCAATCATCTCACTGCCCCTTCGCTGGGCTCGTTCTGCTACGTCTGCATCTTCCTTTTACTGGGGAGCCCAGAACTGGTCCCAGCGCTCCAGATGAGGTCCCACCAGTGGGAGGAAGCTCCCACCAGTGCCGAGAGGAAGGATCACCTCCTGGCAGTGCTCTTCCTCCCGCAGCCCAAGATGCCGTTGCCTTTCTTTGCCACAAGGGTGCATTGATGGATTACAATTCACCTCCTCGTCTGCCAGGAGCCCCAGGTCCCCTTTTCTTGCAGAGCCGCTTTCCAGCCAGGGCTTGTTCCTCCCAAGGTGCAGGGATTTTGTTGAACTTGACGGGGTTTTATGAACTTTATATGGGATTTAGTTGCTTGAGAAGCCCCGTGGAAGAAGACTGTGAGGTGAAGAGAGTGCGATTCAGTTTCCAGAATTAATCCCTCTTTGGCTTTGCTGCTGTAATTCCCCCCAGCAGTTCCAGTTCATCCCCGTTGCCTAAAAGTGAGAGTGATTTCCCAGAGGCCTCCGTAGCTTTTGGGTTGGAATTAGTGAGTTTGTGGATTCTTAGCTTCACCTTTCTTACTGCTGGGATTAATAGAGAGGTGAACGGTAGTGTGTTTAAAAATTGCCAATTTGTCATAATTTTCAAAGATCTTTCTTGGAAAGAGTTGAGGGAGTGATGCTAAAAATAACAAAAGGTAGTTTGAGAGAAGGTAGAATTACAGCTGTGTAGAAAAGGGTGGTAAATCCTTTTCTAGGTAAATCCTAGGCTGAAGGATAACGACAGCAAAAGACCAAATTCGAGCCTAAAAATGAGAAGAATTTGTTTAACTGAAGCTGGAAAGCCAAATTGGAAATGGGTTTGTGAGATCAGGAGCTTCAAACCTGCCAGGACAGAATCCCTCCTGTTCTGCTGGAAGATTTTCTCCGTGGGCGCGACAGGAATGATCCCGGAGTTAAAATTTGATGTTCCCTTGGGTGTTCCCTTCTTTGGCGTTTCCATGAAGCGCTGAAAGGAAATTAGAACTTAATCATTCAACAGCAGGATTGTTTTAGCTTTTATTTTAAATGGTTTCATTCCAGGCTTCGCGAGCTTCTGGAAGCGGAGGAAAGTCGGTACTTCATGGAGATGGAAGCCCTGGAAGAAACGGTACTGGAGAAACAAATCAAGATGAGGAAGCGAGCGAAATTACTGCGAGAGAAGAGAGAAAAAGAAAGACAACAACTAGTGGCCGAAAAACGAGAGCAGCAATTCAGGTATGTTATCAAATGGTAATGGTTCTACTCCAGCTTTCTGTTACTGGAGTGAAAAGGGTTCACGGAAGGTTAATTTGGCCTAAATCGTGCTAATTAAGATAACACTGTAAAGCGCCTTGAAAAGTGAAGATTGTCCACAAGGACACTGTTTTATTTATTGCATATTTTTCACAGAATCCCAGAGTGATATGGGGCTGGAAGGGACCTCTGGAGATCATCTCCTCCAACCCCCTGCCAAAGCAGGGCCACCCAGAGCAGGTCCCACAGGAACATGTCCAGGTGGGGTTGGAATGTCTCCAGAGAAGGAGACTCCACCACCTCTCTGGGCAGCCTCTGCCAGGGCTCTGCCACCCTCAAAGTGAAGAAGTTCCTTCTCATGTTGAGATGGAACTTCTATGGTCAAGTTTGTGCCTGTTCCCCCTTGTCCTGTCACTAGGAACCACTGAAAAAAGCCTGGCCCCATCCTCCTGACACCCACGCTTGAAGTATTTATAGGCCTTGATCAGATCCCCCCTCGGTCTTCTCTTCTCCAGACTCAAAAGACCCAAGTCCCTCAGCCTTTCCTCAGCAGAGAGATGCTCCAGGCCCCTCCTCATCTTTGTAGCCCTCTGCTGTCCCCTCTCCAGCAGTTCCCTGTCCTTCTGGAACTGGGGAGCCCAGAACTGGACCCAGTGCTCCAGATGGGGCCTCCCCAGGGCAGAGCAGAGGGGCAGGATGACCTCCCTCCACCTGCTGGTCACACTCCTTCTTGATGCCCCCCAGGATGCCATTGGCCTTCTTGGCCACAAGGGCCCATTGCTGGCTCATGGGCATCCTGTTGTCCACCAGGACTCCTAGATCTTTCTCCTCAGAGCTGCTCTCCAGCAGGTCACCCCCAACCTGTCCTGGTGCAGGGGGTTATTCCTCCCCAGGTGCAGCACCCTACACTTCTTCAAGAGTCCCAGCTGCAGCGAAGGTTTTAATTCAACCTCAAATTCTCTTCCAAACCTTCTAGATGCTGAGCTGAGCAGCGTCTTTTGAAGTCATTAAGATTTTTGGGGTTTTATCAGGCCCGGAGGCCTTGGCACAGAATCTGATTTGTTCAGTTCTTGGAAATTTGGTTTGTTTTTCATCCCTTCCTATGAAAAAAAAAATAATAATATTAATGTAATTTAATTGTGATCATTTCAAGTGTTTCTTCCCAGTCTCCTGCAGAGCCATGGAAATCCACAACGCCTGCTGCTCGGTGTGCGGAGGCCGGGGATAAAAATCAACACTTGCTTTCACTTGGGCATAAACTCTTAATTAACTAATTTCACAGATAAACGTCGGTTTCTTAGATGTGGGGTTCATCGATTGAGGCAGGTGTTAAGGCAGCTTCTAAATTGACATCCTGGCTTGAAAATATGGCCCTTGCAATTTATAATTCCTAGGTTTTTTTCCCTACCCACGCACAAAGCGGTTGAAATTAACTTTTAAAATTGAGAGGAGACACTGATGGAGCCTCTTTTATTTTGTACTTTTGTAGCTTGTTTTACGTGCCAAGTAGAAGGGATTCAGCTTGTGATTTTGACACCTAAAATTAGGTGTCTGAGCGTCGGTATCTTTATTTTCAGTGGGAATTTGAAATCCTGCTCTACTCGGTAGATCTCCATTGGGATCTGCTACCAAGTTCCTTGGATTACGGTAGGACTTCATCCGTATCCAACCAGAAGGTTGACTTGACGTGGGGTCGGAGACGATTAACGTAACTAATCCAAGGACAACTAATCTTACCCTTAAATCAAGTGTACATCTAAGTGTAATTCTACGGATTAAAATCTATAAAATTAGTGTTTTACGAGGTCCGGAAATTAGTAGAACAGGAGAGACTCTTTATGAGGGAGGGGAGTCATAGGATGAGGGGGAAGGGTTTGACACTGAAAGAGGGGAGATGGAGATGAGATCTGGGGAAGAACTTCTTTGGTGTGAGGGTGGTGAGAGCCTGGCCCAGGTTGCCCAGAGAAGCTGTGGCTGCCCCATCCCTGGAGGGGTTCAAGGCCAGGTTGGAGGGGTCTTTGAGCAACCTGGTCTGGTGGGAGGTGTCCCTGCTCAGGGCAGGGGGTGGCACTGGATGATCTTTAAGGTCCCTTCCAACCCAAACCATTCTATGATTCTCTGGGGCAGTGCTCTCCAGACCTTTGCGACTGCGCACCCCTATCAGTAAAAAAAAAA
>QJSC01026731.1:537998-588511 GCA_003697955.1 Calidris pygmaea | reverse complement strand
CAGCTTCTCAGTGGTCAGGAAGGGTCCGTTGTGACAAGGTGACAGAGGGCAGAGTCCTCGGAGCACCGCTGGAATTTATTATCCCAAAGGGCTGCGACATGACTTAACGAATGACTTAAGTGGGATAAAGGGAATAACGGCGGTTTCTTTGGGAAGTGCTTCCGTACGGGCACGCTTTTCCTGTTAAGAAGCTTAGGGAGATGGCAAAGTGAGGAAGAAAAACCAGCCATCTGGGGCAGCAGATGTTTATAGGTTGTCGTAAAAGCTGCTTTGAAGGAATTATTTTGATGAAATCAAGCAGTTACGGGGTTATTTGATATTAAAATTCTAACCACGTCCAACTTTTCTTTAACTTCTCTTCCCCCCTGAGAATTCAATTCAATTCAGATTGGGAAAAAAAGTAACTCAGTCTTTATTCCTTGGCTGCTGAAAGAACTTTGAACCTGTTGTGTTAAGGTAATACAGTTATTTCTATATAAATATTTATAGATAAATAAATACTTATAAATACTTCAAGGGTAGGTGTCAGGGGGATGGGGCCAGGCTTTTTTCAGTGGTGCCCAGGGACAGGACAAGAGGAAATGGGCACAAACTTGACCATAAGAAGTTCCACCTCAACATGAGGAGGAACTTCTTTCGTATGAGGGTGGCAGAGCCCTGGCAGAGGCTGCCCAGAGAGGTGGTGGAGTCTCCTTCTCTGGAGACATTCAAACCCCACCTTGGACACCCTCAGCCTTTCCTCGTAAGAGAGATGTTCTTGGGAAAAATCTTCATTGTCTGCTCGTTTCACACTTTGATTTAATAAAAATCTGCATCCTGGGTATAGAACAGAATTAAATCGCTTGTGTATTGTTCAAATTAAATATAATTTGAGAGCCTACGTTGATCTCAATAGTGCTTTGTTTGCAAAAATAAAGGCAGAATCTCTAAATAGTCACGTGTTCTTCAACTGAAGATAAATATCTGCTGATTTGCAGCTCAATTGCAGGGAGTAAATGAAAATTGAAAGCCCTATTTACTCGTTTGACTTTGTGGCTTCTCCAGACTTTTATTGCAACTTTCCAGCATCATCCCACAAAACTTCATTAAAAAAAAAAAAAGGAATAAATTTCTAGAGGTTCCTGTTCAACCGCGTGACCTAAATTTCCGCTCTCGGAGTATTTTCTGAATATGAATGAGCTTTCAAGTGACTAATAAACCTCGTCTAAGATTTATTTTGAATAAAGAACAACCTACGCGTTTGAAGAAGCGTAGCGTGCATGTGCTTTATATGTTAAAAAATTATATCTATATAAAACCCTGCACAATGCATATTCCAACTATATATATACACATTATATAAATACACATTATATGTATAAAATATTTATATATTGGGCATGTGTGTATATATATCTATTTAGAAATGCAAATGTGGGACCTGCTCTTCAACTCATTAATGTCAAAATCTCCATCAAGTGGCGTTCTCTGTGATTCCTTAGGCCTCCCAGGAGTCAGTGTCAGCCCACACTTCGGCATCCTGAACTGTATTTCTCAGAATATTTACGTTGGGAGCCTCCCTTCATCACACACCTCCAAATTTGCTTATTTTGAGACTTCTTTTTTAAACTTCTACGTTGTCTTTCAGAGACCAATGCGAGGAGTTTCGCATCCAGTGGATGAAGAAGCAGCAGAAGGAAGCGTTTGAAGACCAGCTGGCCCAGGTAGCTCTGAAGGAAGAACTGAGAAAGCAAGAGGAGGAGGAGGAGCAGATGCTTGCAGAGCTTTGGAAAGAGGACAGCTTGGCCAGGGAAAAGCAGGAGGCCACGGAGATGCAGAAAGCAGCAGAACAGAAGAGGGAAATCCTGAAGGTGCTCGATGCTCAGGTAGCGCTGCTCAGCGCTCACAGAGAGGAGGAGAAGAGGCTGAAGGAAGAAGAAGCTCGATTGCTGGTAATTTTCATCTCATTCTTAATTCAGGCTTCTATATGAAGCCCTCCTAATGATGGGCTTACAAGACATTTAGATTAATCCATCCCTTATTTGTATCTTCACTGATTCCATTAGTACCCGAGACTGTCCTATTATGCTAAGCCTCTTTTCCAGAGCTCTGGTAAACGCACTCCTGTTTACAGAGGGAAATACATCTTGGGAAATTTAGCATTGTAAAGCCTGAGCCCAACTGCAGCTCCCAAACGACTCCTCTCAGTCCTTTCTCCCACTGTTTTTTCCCAGCTCCCAGCTCCAAGGCTCAGAGCACGGGCAGCCAAACCCCTGCGGGGAGCTTGCAGAGCCTGTTGGTGCACTCGGGACCCTGACACATACACAATGAGACACATTTATATGAAAAATCCTAACTGCTGACTTAATTTCGGAATCTACATCCATTATTTTCATTTTTTTTAACAAATTAGCAAGCAGTGCCTAAGTGCTCTCACCTCTTAGCGCTGGCTGCTGTTGTGCTTCACGTCATGGGAGGCATTTGGCCTTGGCCAATGTTTCAGAGAATCACAGAATGGTTTGGGTTGGAAGGGATCTTAAAGGTCATCTTGTTCCAACCCCTGCCCTGGGCAGGGACACCTCCCACCTTGTTCAAAGCCCCCTCCAACCCGGCCTTGAATCCCTCCAGGGATGGGGCAGCCACAGCTTCTCTGGGCAACCTGGGCCAGGCTCTCACCACCCTCACAACAAAGAAGTTCTTCTCCACATCTCACCTCCATCTCCCCTCTTTCAGGGTCTCCTCCTTCCCCCTCGTCCTGTGGCTCCCCTCCCTGACCCAGAGTCCCTCCCCATCTCTCCTGGAGCCCCTTGAGGGACTGGAAGGGGCTCTAAGGTCTCCCTGGAGCCTTCTCTTCTCCACGCTGAACCCCCCAACTCTCTCAGCCTGTCCTCCCAGCAGAGGGGCTCCAGCCCTCCCAGCATCACCGTGGCCTCCTCTGGCCCCGCTCCAACAGGTCCACATCCTTCTACTGTTGGTGGTCCCACAGCTGGAGGCAGCACTGCAGGGGGAGGTCTCCCCAGAGCGGAGCAGAGGGGCAGAATCCCCCCCCCTTGCCCTGCTGGCCACGCTGCTGGGGATGCAGCCCAGGATCGGGGGGGGGCTTTCTGGGCTGCCAGCCCACATTGCTGGCCACTACCCTCTTTTTTTCCCCCCCTCTCTCCCCGGTCAGGCTCGCTGTAGTGGTGCTGGCTTTAGAGAGACTTGCTATTTCACAATATTCTGCGTTGACTTCATGAGTTATGGGAGGCTATTTAGTTCACTCAAGTCATTTTGCGGCTATTTACACCTCGGGATTGAACGATCACTCAGGGTATTCTTCTAGCCACTAGAAGCTGATGTTGGCAAGGCACGTACTCCCCTACTTTTTAAAGATAATGACAATAATTAATCTTAAGCTCTGAAAACCCTGGCTGTAAAACAGTAGAGTCCTTATTCCTAGCTAGACTGGAATGTTTCACGTATGTAAAAACATGCAAAATGAAATTATTTTCTTGTAACAACTTTTAAGGCACTGCCAAACCTCCCGGGCAAAGAACTCTTCTATTTAACTGGCCTTTTTAAAACAAATATGCTATTAGAATAGAAGACTTTGTAGCTTGCCCTGAAGACATCTGCCGTGGGGTCTGGCAAGGAGATAAATTTCTGGTGGTTTAGTGTCTGAGAAAAAGCTTTCTTTAAAGTGTCCATAAAGGAGAGTTTCTGTCTTGAAAACGGGAGGTAATCGTTTCTCAGCAGAAGAAGGAGGTGACAGATGGCCTCGTTACAAGGGCTGGTATCTCTAATGATCAGGGGTTTCATCTTTCAAGACCGCTGAGACTGTTTCCGAGATCTGTAGATAAGTTAACGATGGGCACATGCTGTTTTATGACAATGTTTGAGTGCAGTTGTGCTTGTAAACTTATCCAAATGCAGGACGTCCAGGAATTACACTAAATTACTTCATTGACTCTACTTTGGGCTTTTTTTTGGGCTAAATAATCTTGAATGTACATCCACCTGTTCAATCTTGACTATACATTTGCTATTTTTCATTGTTTCTATCCTAAGAACTCAGCTTTACTGTTTTTCTGCTCTTTCCAATATAACGTGGAACAGTTTGAAATGATGGAAATTCACAGAATCCCAGAATGCTATGGGGTTGGAAGGGACCTCTGGAGATCATCTAGTCCAACCCCCTGCCAGAGCAGGGCCACCCACAGCAGGTCCCAGAGGAACATGTCCAAGTGGGGTTGGAATGTCTCCACAGAAGGGGACTCCGCCACCTCTCTGGGCAGCCTCTTCCAAGGCTCTGCCACCCTCACACGAAAGAAGTTCCTCCTCATGTTGAGATGGAACTTGTTATGGTCAAGTTTGTGCCCGTTCCCTCTTGTCCTGTCCCTGGGCACCACTGAAAAGAGACTGGCCCCATCCTCCTGACACCCGCCCTTCAAGTATTTATAGGCCTTGATCAGATTCCCCCTCAGTCTTCTCTTCTCCAGACTCAAAAGCCCCAAGTCCCTCAGCCTTTCCTCAGCAGAGAGATGCTCCAGGCCCCTCAGCATCTTTGTAGCCCTCTGCTGTCCCCTCTCCAGCAGTTCCCTCTCCTTCTGGAACTGGGGAGCCCAGAACTGGACCCAGTGCTCCAGCTGGGGCCTCCCCAGGGCAGAGCAGAGGGGCAGGATGACCTCCCTTGAACCTGCTGGTCAAATCTTGATGCCCCCCAGGATGCCATTGGCCTTCTTGGCCACAAGGGCCCATTGCTGGCTCATGGTCACCCTGTTGTCCACCAGGACTCCCAGGTCTTTCTCCTCAGAGCTGCTCTCCAGCAGGTCACCCCCCAACCTGTCCTGGTGCAGGGGGTTATTCCTCCCCAGGTGCAGCACCCTGCACTTGCTGATACTGATTTCTCTGAAGAGATGACTCTTTTCATCCACTCGAAATATCTGGAGAACATCAGACGTTCCGGTGTTTGGGTATTGAAGCACGTGTGATAATTAAAGAGGAAAAATCCCGAGTTCTAATGAATGATACGCTAAAATGTTCATGCTTTAACAGGTCTAATGGATGACGCTAATTCTCTCGTGTCGGCAAGAAAAGCTTCAAATATTTATCTCTGCTTTTCAATGTTTCAATTAAACTAATTCTAGCCATCGCTTAATTTGACGTGATGGGCTGATTTTACGAGCCGGCTTTTTTTACCGTTTGTAGGAAGAACAGCAGCAACAGCTTAAGAAAGAAAACGAGGAACTTCAGATGGAGAAACTACGGAAGCAGAAGGAACGCAGGGATATGTTGCTCGGCGCGGTTCAGGACAAGCAGAAGCGTCTTAACGAAGAAAAACAAGATGAATTTGCTCTGGACATGAAGATCTTGGAAAAATCTCTTCAGGATCCTCAGGAGGTCACCGAGGAGAAAAAGAAAAGAAAAGTAAGGGCTAGAGGTGTTAATTGTGAAGTTGTGGGGTAAATATCTCATCTAGACTAATTATTTGGCCCTTAGTAAACGGCATGGTATAAATGAGATCAGACACAAGTCCTTTTCCCTCAACAAATTGATTCTTTTGAATACTTTTTGTTTCATGGACCTGATTTATTAAATATTTGTAACTGCAGAGGAAAGTAAATATTTCACTTATTCTAATTAACACGAACAACCAGTTTTCAATCTTTAATAGCTGGATCTATAGATGCAAAACCTCACATTAAATATCTCGGAGATGCCATGAAACATCTGTCACTTTTTTGAACTCATTCATTCAGATCTGCATATGTGTGTTTGCAGCAAGAGCTGCTGAAGGAGCAACAGACTTACCTGGCACACCTGGCTCAGCAGCTGGAGGAGGAGAAACAGCGAGAAAAAGAAGTGGACAAGCTCATCGATGAAGAGATCGCGAAGGTTTGGGCCAAGAAGGCCGAGCAGATGCGATTAGAAAAGCAGGCTAGAAAGCAGCTGTTGAAAGACGTCCTGGATACGAGACAACTGCAGGTGGAGGAGAAGGGTAAGTAGAAACAGGTCGCTCTCTGTCCACCCAACCCACTGCACAAATGCCAGGCTTGACAAAGGCTGAGGGACTTCTTGGGGCTTTTGAGTCTGGAGAAGAGAAGACTGAGGGGGGATCTGATCAAGGCCTATAAATAATTAAAGGTGGGTGTCAGGAGGATGGGGCCGGTCTTTTTGCAGTGGTGCCCAGGGACAGGACAAGAGGAAATGGGCACAAACATGAACATAAGAAGTTCCACCTCAACATGAGGAGGAACTTCTTTCCTTTGAGGGTGGCAGAGCCCTGGAAGAGGCTGCCCAGAGAGGTGGTGGAGTCCCCTTCTCTGGAGACATTCCAACCCCACCTGGACACATTCCTGTGCAACCTGCTCTGGGTGGACCTGTTTTGGCAGGGGGTTGGACTAGATGATCTCCAGAGGTCCCTTCCAACCCTGTACCATTCTGTGATTCATTCTGTGAAAGGTGGAGAGAGCCCACACGCTGCTTTTGGGAAGTCCATCTGGCCCCATGTGCACTGGTGTGGACAACAATCTCTGAACCCGCTTCTCAAACTTCCCTCCTACAGGCATTCCTTACACTAATTTCCCGTTGCTGTCAGCAGAGCGAAGCCTAGTAAAGTAAGGATTGTATCAGCAAGCAATCATTATTATTAATTATATTATTGTTATGATCAAGTTCTGAATGTGAAATCTCACCTATTCTGATTGGATGAAAAACAAATAATCTGAGAAGACACTTGCTGTTGTTTTGTGTTTCTCTTCAGAAGCAAGAAAGCTCAGGCTCGTTAATTAGATTACTTGGCTTGTATCCAATCCCTTCAAGCTTAGCAGTGCTGTTACCTCCTAAGAGGTGTTTTCATGGACTCATAGACTTGTCCAGGTTGGAAGGCACCTTTCAGATCATCGAGTCCAACCATCAACCTAAGTCTGATAAAAACCCATCACTAAACCATGTCACTAAGCACTATGTCAACCTGTCTTTTAAATACCTCCAGGGATGGTGCCTCAACCACTTCCCTGGGCAGCCCATTCCAAGGCTTGACAACCCTTTCCATGAAGAATTTTTTCCTCATGTTCATCCTAAACCTCCCTTGGCGCCACCTGAGGCTGTTTTGGTTTGGTTTGGTTTGGTTTTTCAGTGCAGAGAAATGCGAAGGAGCAGGAAGTACTCGCTCAAGAGAGGAAGTTATTAGCTGAAGCAATCACAGAACTCAAGCGCGTAGAAGACGAAAAATATGCCAGGTATTTTTCTTTTCTGCCATTGGTTCATTTCGTATCGATCTTTTAAACTTGTGAGGAGGGTAATTCTCCTTTTTAGGTAACTCTGAAGAGCACTGGGTGGGCTGTCTTCTGTTCAGAGCTCCAAACTGCTCGATAGCAGCCCTGTTATACTGCAGTGGGTATGAAATCACTAATTGTGATCTCATCATCCAAATAATGGTGTTTCATTATTTTATATATCTCCTTGTTTTGGTCTTTTTGGACCATCGCGCGACTTCCATCCATCGTGTTAATTAAATACGCGCTCTGAGCTGTTATTAGGAGTGGCAGAAGTTTGGGGAGGAGGGTTAATGACAGGTTGGTTCGTTAGTTATCCAGGAGAACGAGTGCGTTCAGGCTTGTTGCTAAACCCCACCCACACGCAGCCCTTAAACAATCCATACAGTGGGCTGCTAAAATACCAGAGCGCACGGGGTTCTCCTTACCTTGCAGTTCCTCGGGGTGAGAACAACCTACACGCAGTAGCCCAAACGGTCCTTTGGGTGTCACGCGAAGCCTTGGGCAAAGGGCCTCCATTTCCCTTTGCTCCTGCCCTTTCTCTGCTCTTCTCCGTGTCTCCGATGAGTCTTGAAGAAGAATGGAAGAAAGGATTTCTCCCCTTTCCATCCTCCTATCATTCCGTGACTCACTCTGTGAAGGTGGCTGCAGGAACCCATCTGAGCTAGGAACGGGCTGAGACCTGACACTCATTCTCCATCCTCTCACCATCACCTAAAAGGAGTTTTGAACAGTTGTTTAGTCTAAGGTTGAATGCCGACAGGTTAAATAATAAAAAAGCTCTTTATTTTTTTACCCGCACTTCGTAAAGAAACTATTTATATGTCGTTTTCAGAAAAATAAAAGAAGCCAAAGAATATCAAGAGCAACTCCGGGCTCAAATCGCCTCTCAACAAGAGGCCCGTGACGCCGAGGAAGAAGAGAAGCAGCGAGAATACGCATCGGGTCTAGCAGCAGAGAGAGCTTACCAAGAAAGGGTACGGGCCATTCTGTCTCGTGAAAAACCAGCAAAAATCCACCCTTTTAGAAGAGAACTAATGTCTAACTCTCAAGAAGATAATTTACAATGATTTCTTTTTTTTTCTTTAGCTCACTTGGTTGCCTTAAAAAATTGTTTTCTAAGGGTGTTTATAACTGAGTTAGTGGACTCCTCTCTGCTGTGATGCTCAAAATACTTAACTGGGAAATACAAGAAACATGGTATTTTTAAAGGTTATTTTTCATCACTTTTGGATTTTCTGTGACAAAATGACTGATCCGAATCAAAACGTGTGACATTTTAATCCAAGAATACTGTGTGTTCTCTGCAGTAAACGTGAAGGATATGTAGGCATTCTTTAAAATCTTTTATTAAAAATGCCTTTCAAACTGCAAATATTTGCAAAACCTTTTTCTTTTTGTATTTAGACAAAAAGTACCTGGTGACTCATCCTTATTTTCCTTGTTAAATATAAAACTCTGAATCTGTTTCACTATGGGCTTAGATGGTAAAGAGCTGATATTGCTTTGCATATGTTCTGTTTGCTATTGAATGATCTGGGGGATATGGGGGTCCCAAAACAAGATTGAGACCTCTGCTTGGACAGATTTAGTTGTTCAGGCATTTGGAAATGCTTTCTTTTCTTTCTCGCATTTTTCCATTTGAGCCTTTGCTCCTTCTTACCTGCAGATGTTTCTCTTTCTTCCTTCAGCTTTGACCATCTTTCCTCCAGCCCCTGCTTTGCCACTCTTTTCTTCTCCAACTTCCATCCCTCCAACCTTTTCCTTTCAGTGTTGACTCCCAGGACTCGTGTGTTTTTGTTGTGTGGGAGCGTGAAGGGATGTGGAGAGAAGCTGATAAACGGTTGGGACGGAAGCCCCAGCTCCCAGGCCTGGGAATGTTCTCAGCTGGAGAAACAACAATTCATTCTTGGAATGAATTCTTGGAATCGCCTCATCTTCTTGGTTTAAAGCAAGCTGTGATTTGAGCAGAGCAACTTAGTTAATTACAAGTGGAAATGGTGGAAGAACTTGGCCTTCCTAAGTTATTGCCTTCCTAAGGGGGAAAGCATCGAGTGTGGTTGGGGTTTTTGTCCTTGCTTAGGGATAAAAATCCTCTGAGAGCAGCTTCCTGAGACAGCAGGTGGAAGAGGGACAAATTCACACCATCCAGACAAGTGACCGGACACGGCAGAGCAGAGCCTCTTCACATCTTGTTCCTTCCATCCTTTGTATCCAAACGGGCTCAGTCTCCTAAAGGCATCGAGAAAGGAAACGTTTATAAATGTGAAAACATTGCAAACCAGGAAAGATGGGTTGTTAGTCGGGACGTCAAGCCCTTGCAGTGCTTTTTAGCAGCCATCTCCCAAGCCACATGGAGGATTTCAGACCCGCTCCTTCTATTTTCCAGGTGGGAAAGGCCATCCTGGATAGTGGAAATAGTTTCATCAGGCCAGAGAGCTCAGGTAGTCAGAGGTCTCTGCTCTCACCGCTGGCTCAAATTAGCAGAATGATTAAGAGATTAATTTCCTGATCTGCCACAGACTCCCCGGTGTGGCCCTGCGCGAACAATGTAGATTTTTTTTTTCTTCACTACTGTGACCCCCCCTTTGAAAAACGAACAAAGCAGCACATTCAGAATTCCAAGATTAATTAAAGTGTGTTATTAAAGGCTGCGACACTGTCGTTGGGTGCACCTAATATGAGAGAGAAAAAGCACCACGTCGGTGAGCTGGGTGAATTTGAGCCACCCAGAACCGTAATAAATCATTTTCTTTAATAATATAGTAACTCGGAAGAAGTGGTCATCAAGCATTTATAAAGTGTCTGAGCTCCTGCTCCTGGAGGCAAAATTCCTCTGCAACGAACACGAAGTTTGCACAAAAATAAAAGATCGGACTGGAAGAGGTTTGCCTTCAGCAGAAATAAATATCCCATGGGATAACGGGCAACAAAACTCTTCCGAGAGAAAACTTGTGGTCGATGAACGTGTTGCTGGGGCCGATCCCTTTGCTGTTGAACGCTTTGGAGCCTTCAGGTTGGTCTAGAAGAAGGGATAAGGCTCACACTAGGCTGAGCAGGCCCCTTTAGAAGCATCCTCTCCATGATTTTCTGTGTCAAGATGGAAGAGTTTCCCTAATTGTGGTGTTTCCCAAGTGTTTGAGGGATCCTGGAGCCAACCAAGAGCGCAGGGACACCACTGAGAAGCAGAGCAGCCTGGTCCTTGGCTGGGTGACCTCTCCCTGCCTGGAGATAAAACCACTGGGATATAAAAACCAGGCAGTTCCAGCCTCTTCATTTATAGAGGTATATAAATAGCTTTGCAAATATGCTTTCTTGTATTATTTGTATTACATTTTTCATGTTGGCGGAGGGGTAGAGCGCATTGGTGACGTGCCTGTGGCAGAGCTGGCTTGTCCCTCCCAAACGAGATAGTATTTTCAGCAACTCAGCACTTAGGGCACACTTCAGGGATTTCATCTGTATTTTGGGGTTTTTTTAGTTTCTATCTTTAATTAAAGTTTTAAATTAATGGCAAGTCACACATGGCACCAGCTGGTATTTCATGGGAACGGCTGTGGTTTGCCTCTGGGCTATCACTGCTACCCAGGCTTCGCTGAAACCTTTGCTCCTTGCCAGTACTTCACATTTTGTTTCTACAGTTGATTTAATAAAAGGAGAGGAGCGAGTTTTGTTTGCCCGACAAAGTTATCTCAGAGGTTTAGCAGAGATGACGCTGCCAAATGCGTTATTCAGGATAATTTCTGGACAGGGTGCAGGTTTTTTTTTCCCCTTCTTTGCTCCTTCCCAAACTTCCCCCGGAGCCACCTGCGATTTATTTGGATTCATCAAGGCCATCAGAGCTGGAAAAGAGAGATATCTGCGATGCTGGCTGTCCTCCCACCAAATCTGCGCTGCTCTTTGCCAAGCTCGGGGGGGAGGAGGAGGAGGAGGAGGGAGCAAAATGGAAAAGATGCCAAAGGAAGGGGTGGTTTCAGCCCCCAAGGGACGAGGAGCTGAGGGCGAGATGCCACCAGCATGGCTTTAAAGAAAGCCTGTGGGTGTCCTGTGAGCGGCACAGCCCGAAACCACGGCGGGAGGGATCGCCGCTCACGGAGTAAACAACTGCGGCAGAGAACAAGCCCCGCTGAGCACATTTTCTGCCTGCTTAGTTAATATGCAAAATACCTTGAGTGATACTGAATAGCGATAGCGATTACTTAGGAATACTTTGGATATGCATCATCCTTTTCGGGCTCAAAAAAAGTGCCTTGTAAGCAGGAATTTAAACATGGGGTGCTGCCAGGGGGTGGGGGGAGGCGGCGTGGCTGCAGACTGACAAGCTAGGGGACCGTTTGGGGCTGTTTCTGCCCAATTTTTGGCCTTTTCTGCCCAATTTTTGGGCCGATTCCTGACATCTGAGTGACAGGCCACCAGTGCCCAGGAGCACAGTGATGGTGGTGGTGGGAACCCAAACCCACCTCCAGTCAGAAGATGGAGAAAATCCCGTCGCTGGTGCGTTCCTTGAGTGCGTTTCCACTGGGCTCATGCGGGCCCGGCTGCCGGTCCCGGGGCCCGCCACAGCCCCCCCCCNTGAGGCCGCTCCTCACAGCCCCATAGACGTGCCGTCCCCAGCGGCGGGTGGGGATGGCAGGGCCCTAAAACCACCGAGGGCCATTCGCCTGGGGCTTAATGACTTAATTCCGTAGGAAAGGAAGAAGAATAAAAGGAGAAAAAAAACCCCTAAACCCACCAAGAAATACGGGGCGTTTCGGCGCCTCGCGTGAGGGAAGAGAGGCGGCTCCCTCGCGCTGCAGCTGAGGAGAACCGAGCGGAGCCGAACCGAGCCGAGTGGAACGGACCCGAGCTCTGCCGAGCCTAGACGAACTGAACTGAACTGAACTGAACTGAACGGAGCCGAGTCCAGCCGAACGGAACGGAACCGAACGGACCCGAGCTCAGCCGAACCGAGCCGAGTCCAGGCGAACTGAAGCGAACGGTCCCGAACCGAGTCGGACGGAACCGAGCTCGGCTGAGTCTAGCCGAACCGCACCGAACGGCACCGAGCCCAGTCGAACTGAGGCGAGTCCCGCCGAAGCCAGCCGAGCCGTGCCCGGCCGCACCGCCTCATACCTGAGCGGGGCGCGGCGGAGGCGGAGCGGTGCCGCTTCCTCCTCCTCCTTCTCCTCCTCTTACTCCCCCCCCCGCCGCGCCGCTCCCTTCTCCTTCCCCGCGCCCCGGCCGGCGGCGGCGGGTGTAAAGGTCGGTCTGTCGGTCTGTCCGGCGGTCGTTCTATCGGTCCGGCGGCGCCGCTCGCTGCCTGCCGGCCCCATGCCCCGCGCCTAGCGCCGCCCGCCCCGGCCATGTCCGCCGCGCAGCTCTACACCAAGGTGAGCGGGGCGTGTGTGTGTGTGTGTGTGTGTCTGGGGTGGGGGGGTGGGGGTTGTCGTCTTTGTATTTTGGGGAGGTTGTTTTGCGGTCACGGGGGGGACCCNCCCCCCGACCCGACCCGACCCGCCCCGGCCCGTCCGCCCTGGGAGCCGGGATGGGGCTTCGTGAGGGGACTGGTTTCTGTGGGGAAGGGACCCCGGGGGTTTCATGAGGGGTCTGGTTTCTGTTGGGAAAGGACAGGGGGCTCATGAAGTGACTGGTTTTCTGTGGGGAAGGGGCCCCGGGGGTTTCATGAGGTGACTGGTTTCTGTGGGGAGGGGATGTGAGTTTCGTGAGGTGACTGGTTTTCTGTGGGGAAGGGACGCCGGGGGTTTCATGGGGGGTCTGGTTTCTGTGGGGAAGGGACGGGGGGTTTGTGAGGTGACTGGTTTTCTGTGGGGAAGGGACAGGGGGCTCATGAAGTGACCGGTTTTCTGTGGGGAAGGGACCTCGGGGGGTTAATGAAGGGGCCGGTTTCTGTGGGGAAGGGACAGAGGTTTTATGAGGGGACTGGTTTCTGTGGGGAAGGGATGTGGATTTCATGAGGTGACTGATTTTCTGTGGGGAAGGGACCCCGGGGGTTTTGTAAGATGACTGGTTTTCTGTGGGGAAGGGATGGGGATTTCATGAAGGGGCTGGTTTCAGTGGGGAAGGGTGAACTTCGCCCGTGGGTCGGGGTTATGGCAGCCTTGGCCTCGTCCTTCGTGGGGTCCGTCCCCAGAGCAGGTGAAAACACAGCTAAAGCACACTCAGCTTCCCCAAATCCGTGTAGAATAATTTATTTTTCCTCGTCTTCCTAAAACACTGGGGTGGAGGGAGAGGGGAAAAAACAGTCCTTACAACTGCCGTAACTCACCGAAATGCTCCTAAGGTGCCCGGTTTCCAGAGTCCTTTATTTTTTTGTTGTTGTTGTTCAGCAACTTCCGAATATAATCCCTCGGCAGGGGTCCGACCCGTCGCACCCGCTTCCTCATGGCAGCCAGGGAAGGTAACATGGCTGATGGCCTGGCAGGGTGCTGCGCGCCGCCGGGCTGGCACTGCCGTGCCAGCGGGATGGCAACCAGCCACCGTCCCCGTCCCTTCCCAGAGAGAAACACGTCTTTGCTCCGTAAAAGTGGCCCTTGTGACAAGGGAAAGCTCGGATTTTTAAGCAGAACCTGGGATCTAGGCGAGATACCTCTGCTTTTTCTTTTATTTTAAATTAATTCTGTGGCTGTGGGGCTCTCGGGTAGGGTATTCCCGCTCCTCGGCCAAAACGGGCTGGGGGTGTACCCCGTGTGGTTTGGAGGTTTCTGCCCCCTCCTTCTCCTTTCCCTGGCGAGAGGTTTGTGTCTGGAGAGATCTTTGCTGATTGATTTGTCCGGATGAAAGAGCCGCTCTCACGCAGTGGGAGATCTGCCCGGTATAAGTGATAAGCAGAGAGCACTCTCTCTCCCTGCGCTCCGCATCTTCCCGAGGCTGCCCGGGGAGTGCTGCGGGCAGCCGGGATCCAGGGAATGTGCCCACTAAAAGCCATCAATAACGCCAGGCAGGGGGCTCATGGAGAAAAGTGCTTGGCTTCAGGATGGGTTTTGCTGAAAGACCGTGAAGTGCCAGCATCATCTACTGTAATAATGAGAATTTTAGGGTTTTAAATTCTTCCTGTGACCGTGGTCAGAGTGGAGACGCTGCTGGGCTGGCACCAGCCCTCTCAAGGAGCCGATTTTTGTCTCCGTGCCAGTCTCCCGGGTTCAATTTTGCTGGAGTTTTCTGCGCCTGTAACTCATTTTGCGAGCGGCTTTTGTGTTAAGTTGGGGGTTGCCACTTATTTTTTTTTTTTGGCTTTTGATACCAAACGGCCGCAGGATGATGCGTGAATCTCGCGGGCTCCTCCGTTGAACCTGTTGGGAGTTTAAGAAGCCCCTCTGGATTGAGCCGGGCTGACCTCCATCCTTCTCAGGTGCGCTTCAAAAGCGAAATCTCAGGTTTGGAAAAGCTTTTTTTCCCTTTGGAAAATCTAAAGGGAAGCACAAGGAAAAGCCCACCGCAGCATCTCATCACATGAGCTCGTGGGTGAGACGGGAAGCGTCCCCCTGGGAGGAGGGAGGTTGGCTGCAAGCTCTGTGTCGCCCATATCTACAGGGCTGGTGATAACGACCAGGTTAATTGATTCTTAACTTGATGAGCAGGTAATTAACCTGTGGTGTGCTTTTATGCTAACTTGATGAGGGTTATACTCTGCTGAATGGGTGTAAGGTGCCTGCTGGGGCATCGCTCCTGATCCTGTTGCTGTGTAAGGGCTTTTTGATGAGACACTTGAGAAGCGGTGGAGATTTGGTGGCAATCTGTGCATGTCATTAATTTTTAATTTATTTTTAATAACAACAAAGATTCTTGATGAGAGCTGGCGTTGCATTGCTGGCACTTCTGCTGGTGTCCGTCTGTCTTGTGGAGATATTTAAGGGACGCGGCTGGTGTGGTGGAGCCACTGATGGTGCCTCAAACCCATGTGGGTCATCTGTGGGGCAGTTTGCCGGTGTTGCAGTGAAATTTAGGACTGTCCTGCTGGGTTGTCTTCTGAGTGGGGCTTCTGTGCTGTCTCTGGGCTTTGAAGCAGCAGGAAAATGTTTCCTGTGACTTTGAATATATAAGAAAAAGAGCAAAGATGGCTTTAAAAAACCACAATAAACCCACTGGCCTTAAGACGCTGAGCTGCTGATGGAGGTCCCCAAGATGAAGCAGATGTGTTGCTCTCTAGCCTGTTCTTGGAAGGCATTAAGGAGGGTTCAGGTGCTTCCCTGAACATCACCTTTATGTGGATGTGGGCATTTGGTCCCGGGACCTACACCTCATGGATGGTAGAGGCCTCCAAGAGTGTGGTGAGGAGAAGACAACCTGTTACGGAGGGCTGCCCTGCCCTGAGTAGTCGGGTGTTGATGCACCCTCTATGCACGGCTGCCAGAAGATGCTCTTAAGAGTAACTGGGCATGGGGGTGAACGGAGGAAAGGAGGGGGAAAGAGCAGGAGAGCTTCAGCGGGGTGTTGGGGTTCAGGAGATGACGTTCCAAGGGCAGAGGTGGGCCCTCCTGGATCACTTTGTTGACAGGATGGGGCTGAAGCTTTTTGAGGGAAGGCGGACGATCCGGCTTGCCGGAATCAATACAGCTGTCTTGCTAAAAGCCTATTGATCCGATGCGCCGTGTTGCATTAGCACAGCCACAACGGTACCTCCTTTGGAGTCCTTCCTCCTCCTGGTTGAACCAGGATGAGAGAAACTGCTGGGGAGCCACTTTGAAGCGGTTGAGTGGGACTTCTCAGGTCCCCCCACCTCTCCTTCCTGCTGGGCTGTAATGGGAGCTGCTGTGTGTCGTGTAGAGAGTCCTTAACTTCCATTTGATGCTTGCAGAAGGTCTCCTGGGACCTTGTGGGACATGTTGTATTTTCTTGGGGCTTAGGTTCATGCTTGTTAAGCCACACCAATGACTTCATTGTGTGAGACTCAGTGCTGCCCTGAGGAGGTCTTAAACTGGTGAGGAACCCATCCTGGAAACACCAGCAGCTGGGAGTTGCTGGTGGAGGCCCTCTCCATGTAAGGTCTCACTTGTGGCCCTTTAATAGCAGGGATTAGTGGTGTTTAATAGCCCCCATCAAACAAGCTAATTAACAGCTGTGCCTAATTATGACCCTGTGAGTAGTTCCAAAACTGCATCAACCTTCAAGCATGTAGGACTCCAGTTGGGTAAATAGTTACGGGGAGACCATTATAATACTCTTCTTTCTCCTGATGCAGTACCGGGGGACTTTGAGGAGGTTTAGGATGGGAGGTTTAGGATAGATATTAGGAAAAATTTCTTCACAGAAAGGGTTTGTCAAGTCTTGGACTGCCAAGGGAAGTGGTGGAATCTCCATCTCTGGAGGTATTTAAAAGATGGGTAGAAGTAGTACTTGGAGATATGGTTTAGTGATGGTTTTTGTCTGTGTTAGGTTGATGGTTGGAACTCGATGATCTGACAGGTCCCTTCCAACCCAGGCAATTCTATGATTCTGTTCTATGGTCCTGCTCCTGCCACGTCCCTGGGGTTCCTGCTGGAGCGTGGCAGCGGTGGGACGCGCTGGTTGTGCGGCAGAGGAGTTCCTCAAACCCTATTTAGCTGAAAGAGGAGGCGAAGGCAGCTCCCTGCAGGCGATGCTCTTTCCTTCCTCTCCATCCGGAGCCCTCCAAAGAAACCTGTTGCTGATGCAGCTAAACGGCAGCCGAGGTAACCAGTCCAATCCCCGTAAGCCTGTGCAGATGCCAGCATTACTCCGTAATGAGATAACGGGGACGGCTCTGCTCCTCTGAGCTGGGTGCTGGGCAGCACGGAGGGAGGACATCGCCCCTAGAAGAGAAGATGCCATCTCCAGCAACGGTTTGATTTGCAGCGTTAAACCGAAGATTAGACTTGTTTGCATGGCTAGCCTTCGGTATTGTAAGGTGAAGCTCTTCATATTACTAAACCAAATATAATTGCTTTTACAGCTGGATGTTCTGCTCCCTTAAAGGTACCTCTTAAAATATGTTAATTGTTAATTTAAGCGTAGCCTCTGAACCTGATGCAAAATAGTGCTTCTGCCAGGCTAGGGAATAAGCTGTGCCTTTTTGCTCCTGGAGCGTCGTGCAGCTCGAGATGTGCTCTTCCGAAGGTTTGTAAGCTCTGGATGAGGAGAAACCAGATTATTTATTTCTCCTCCCCTTCCCATTGTACAAAGTAACTGTTACTTGCCAAATATTTTTTTTTTTTAAATAGACGATAGAACTTAATGCATTAAAAAAAAAAAAATCCTCTTCTAATGGCTAGTGTTGGATGTAGAAAATTCTCTCTGGTTTTCGCTTAAAGTTGTCGTATTAAATAAAGTAGCTGGAATGAATTGGTGGTTTCGGACCCTGGGGAGAAACTTCTCAAAAGCGAATCTTGCCGGCGTGATCGCACGCTGATCGAGTCAATGAATTGGCATAAACCTTCTGGCATAAAACCTTCCTGAAAATGATTTCTCCTCCAAGGCTCGGGGAGGATTCAGAGCGGGTGCCTGCCTGCTGGTTTGGGGCTGAGGAACAGCTGGGAAGGAGCAGAGAAGTTTTTTTGTGTATGGTGTAGAAAAAATATTGGGAATAAGTGTGGGGGACAGGGAGAGTTTGGGATTCAGTCCCAGGACATCCACGGGAGCTCTGCTGCAGAGCTCTTAGGGATGCAAAGCTTCTGAACTCCTGCTGTTAGGAAAAGCAGGTTATACTTAAAGGTTTTGGCGTTTCTTTTTCTTCTTTATTTTAGATTATGAGAGCAGGTCTGTGTTACGCCACAAAGGGCAGGGACATCTCGGAGGCCGTGCTGGGATTTTTAGTTAAAGTTTGGATCCATCGGCATCCCTGGTCTCCTCCCGATCCTGCTTTATTACTAGCTGCAGCCGCGGAGAGAAAAATCATTGAAATGTAAAATCTGATGGCTCCAGCCGGCTCTCTGCAGCTGGGGACCGTGCCAAGGGCACAGCCACCTCCGCTGCCGCTCGGGGACCTCCTCAGCTTCCCCAGGGCGGGATGGAGGAGAGAAAAGCAAAGTCAAACGTGGGGGTTTAAATACCCTTCAGGCCACTGGTTACGTGGCCTCGGGTAGGTGCAAGGGAGGAGAGATGGGTGCTGGTGGCTTTGTGGGCATTTCCATCCCAGGAGATGGAGCTCAGTCCAAGAATGGCTCCGGCACGGCTTAATTAGTCAACTTGCCTTTTTTAAAAATTATTTTTAAGAATTTCCTGCCCTGATACTGGTTTAAGGGTGTGAAATTGTGTGTGTGGGGAGATCCCAATGTGCACATCCCACGTTGAAGGGTGTTAACTCCAGGGTGCAGGATGGAAACCTGGGGACGGCAGCAGGTCTGGAGCCCGAGGCAGAACGTGGCTCATGCTGGTCTTGTGGGGTGGGATGGGGTTGGGATGACTCGGTCCTACCTTCTTCTGCCCTGAGGAAGGAGTTTAACCTGAGGGCTCCCCAGGCAGCCTGGCTGCTCGGGAGGAATTTATTTACGATGGAGGATTTTTGCTTCATTATTCTTCTCTGCTGCCAATAACCAGGTGTAGGAAATTCCAACCCTGAGCATAAATGTGTGCATCCCCTGTGATGACCGAGAAAGAATGTATGTATGTTTGCATCTGTATTTTTTTATATATATATATGTTTGAAGCTGATCTCAATTTGCCGTAGTGCAATGCAGTTCCAGGCAAGTCGGGCTTTTAATTAATATGCCGATGGGTTTGTAGCTCTGGCCAAAAAAGGAGTAGTGTACACTTACTGCGATAGTTGGCCGGGAAGGAAACCACAGGAATAGCCTAACTTTAGCGTGAAGGTGGACTTTGGACCTTCCGAGTTGGTCGGCGGTGTAATAAATAGCAGGTAGCGTAGGTGAAGCCCTGAGTTGGGTTTTTTTTGGGTTTTTTTTTTTTTTGTGGTGTTATTGTCTGTTCTTTGACCCGTTCTGCAAACAAGAGGCATTTTGCGGCGGTGAATATCAGCATGAACTAGCATCCAGGTCAGGAAAATGACTGCTTTTTGTTGCAGCGAGGCCCCGAGCATTGGCAGCCACCTGAAATGTTGGCAAAACAGTTTAGGGAGGAATTTGGTATTTAGCAAAACTGGGGAAAAATAATAATTCACTGGGAGCTTTCTGTGTCTTGGGTTGGTTGTGTAAAGCAATGGTCTTCATACGCCTCTGGCTCGCTGCAAGACACATCTTGTGGGGTTGGGTTGGGTTTTGGCTTAGCCTGGTCCTCCAGAAATGAGCGGAGACCCAGCCAGAGATGGTGGCAGGGCTCGGGAGGACCATGGGCTGGTGGGTGATGGGTTTCACGTGACCTTCCTCATTTGAAAGCTCTTTACCGTGGCCTGGGCATCACGTCAAACTCATCAGTTTTACTAACAAGGATGTTAAGGGTTTGATATTTCTGCTCTTTGCCTTTCCTGGGCTATCCAGAGGGTTTGGAGAGGAGCATCCCTACAGGCCTGCAGCCTGGAAATGTGACCTTTTCTCCAGGTGTGCACGCCTTTTCTCCGTGTCCAAAGTCTTCTCCAGCCACCTGAAACCAGTGAGTCATGGGAATAGGTTAAACGTGTCAAAGGCTGGACTATAGGTCTACAAGAACTATAAGCAACAGGTCTATAAACCTGTACTCTAAGAAATATAAGCCCTTAATTGCAGGGTACGGCCTCAAACCCCTGGCTTGGTGGCAGGGTGGTGAGATGGTGGTGCAGCTCCTCCAGCAGCGGGTGCTCCTGACCCGCTGTGCCACCATCCTTCACCACTTCGAACCAAATCCCTTTTGATTTAAAAAAACCAACTATTTCTTTCCTCCATGAGCAGTTTTTTGTAGTACTGGCTTTGTTTCCTGCGCTTGTCTTTATGAAACTGATGGTGCTGTTAGGACATTTAGACCTTGCTCTGGCCATTGCAGCAGGTGACCAACTGTGTAACATGTCTTGTTGTCCTCTCCAACTCTATTTATGGCGCAGGACAGGTTGTAGGACACCCTGGCCATGTCCTCCTTAATGCACAGCCATCACCACCTTCTTCAGTCTGTGTTTCCTGTTCCCATATGGGCACTGGTGGTGGTACCAGTGGGGTGGTTTTGTGTTGTCTGGGTGCTCAGTGATGGTATTCTTCAGGTTCTCCAGGTGGCTTGGCTTCTCAGTAAGAGATGTGTGCTGTGTCCACCTGTCCATCCTGCCTTTTGGATGTTCCCGTTGGCTTTTATCCATCCTTCTGCCCATGACTCTCTGTTTGTCGCGTGGTTCCAGCTTAGCTCTTCTTGAAAACATGTCTTCTCCAGGCTTGAGGTTGACCAACCCTTATAGCTCTTGACCGTTCGTTTCCCATCCTGCTGAACCACAGGGAGCCGTGTGGGGCTGGTGGGCTCCACGAAGGGATACGTTTCACGTGGTGGCTCCACCGAGGCGTGGAGCCAGTGTTTAAAGCCAGTTCATCCATACCTTCACCCTTCCTGTGAGTCATCACCCAAGCTTCCTTACAATAGTCCCATGGAGGTGCTGGTAGGACGTGCTTTTGGAAGCAGGATGTGTTGTGGATGAATCACAGCCGCTTACTTATCAAAATGACACGTTACCTCTTGGGGATGTGTCCTGGCGAGTCACCGCTCTTCAAAGACCCTTAATATATTTAAAGATGGCTTTTAAAAATCGCGGAGGCCAGCGATGGGAATGTCCGGTTTCTTGTGAAAGCCACGCAGGGATGATTTCAGGTGGCTCGGGCAAACTTCCAAACTGCCAAATTCCCGAGCAGGCAGCCAAGGCGGCTGACGCGTGTCTTAGCAAATGAGTGTTGAAAGACGTTTTTAAAAAAATTAAAAAATTAAAAAAAAAATCGGATCCCCGTGCCTGCCGCGAAGCCGGTTACTGGTGCTACGCCCCGAGCGAGCAGAAAGTCGGTGTAAGCATATCTCAAGGCAGCGAGTGGATGCTGAGATATTGAGATGATGGAAGCTATAATTTTCAATCTAATTAAGCTGAGTAACTCCCTCGTGGGATTTATGCTTCTTAATTACTTTGAGCTCTGATAACACGGTTGCTGTGGGTATTGCTGGTTTTTGGGCAGCAAGTGGGATGTCCGGCTTGGACAGAGGAGCAGTTCCCATCTGCTGTCCATGGGGATGGTGTGGGTCTTGGTCAAGGACTTCACCTCCTGGTGGGGTAGAGATGAAGAGCTGGAGGTGGCTTTCACATGGCAGCACTGGACTACTGTGGTCTTGGCTCAGTCCCACATCTCCTGGTAGGACCACAAGTCCTGTTTTAGAGACAAGGTGGAGATGCAGGAGAGGAAGGTCCCGCTTGAGATCCACACAGACCTTAACGAGAGGTGGATGTATGAATACTGGTGTGGCTCCCACCAACCTGTCCCATGGTCGTGGAGTGCCCATTTCTTCCTGGCTTGATGTCTGCTTTCACCACCAATTTCAGTGGTAAGAAATAAAATAACAAAGGAAATGAAGGACCAAGTGCTCCTCTTCTAGAGCCAGGAAGGTCACGGCTTTCTTCTCTAGAATACCAGGTTTGAAATCTCTTGTTTTGCTTCCCTTCTGCAGAAGAAAAAGAAGAACTTGGGGTGCCTTAAGCGTGCAAAGCTGAATTCCAGAAAAATATTAATACTCCAGGTTAAATAAAGGGCTGGTGCTTTCGGGTGCAACTGGTGGCAGGAACGGCTGCCCCCACCCCAGAGGTGCCACCCGGCCCCCTCGCCGGCTCGCCAGGAGCTGCTTTGAAGCCTCGTGTGCTCTTGCCGTGCCAAAATCAACTCGGAGTCGAGGCTGTCGGAGCTAATCTTCATCCTTTCACGCTTCGCCCTCCCCGCCGCTGTTTTTTCGGCGAGCGATGGCTGTGCTCGCCCTCGCTTATTTTGGGAAAATCCCTCCCCGACGCAGGAGCGCGGGGGGCCGTCCCCATGGTACCTGGTGGACACAAGCCGTGCTGCCCAGCTTTGAGAAACCTGAAATAACCTCTTGCTCGACCCTCAAGGTGGATTTAAATCATCTTTAGGAACAAAACTTGCTTGGATTTGCCTTTCCATCCCGGAGAAGATGGGATGGCTCAGGCTGCGCAGCTCCTCGCAGTCCCCAAAAGAGCAAGCTTTGAGCGGGCTTTGCCTCCCCGAGTGCTGCCGCGCCGGCATTTGCATCCCAAAGTCCAGCATCAGGCAGAAATTCCGCTGATCTCACCCAAATGCAATCTCCCGGGGCTGCACTTTTTGTCTGAGGAACGGTGTGGTGCAGAAATCCATATTTGACAAAAAAAAAAAAGGTCTATTCTATTCTCAGAAATAGAATATTCTATATGCCAATTCCAAAAAGTCTGTAAGTTCTCCAAGCTTTCACTACTTCCTTTTTTTTTAAAAAAAAATTATTTTCAATTCTATTTAATTTTTTAACTGGAAAAAGGTGCTGTCTCCTGGTAGACTTTGCTCTGGTACAAAGTTTCGGCGCTGGAAGGTCACGTGAAGTAAATCAGCGGAATGCAAACTCTGCTGTTACTTACTAAACTTTGCCCGGATCTCAACTAATCGCTGACCCGAGAAGTACTTTGGAGCTCCAGCTCTTTTCCTGTGAGGAGGGAGCTCAGCTCTGGTTCTGGGGTCAGTGCTCGTCCCGGCTGAGCATCCTCCAAGAATCCTGGTGTCCTCCTGCCCCAAAGGATGATATTTTTTTTGAACCCTTTGGATATAAATCATGCCTGAGCTATTACTTGCTGTTATATCCCAGTTTTAAATGATATTTTCTTTTTTGAATAGCAGGTTTACTGTTTTTTAGTCTCAGATGACTGTGTTTAATCACAGAATCACAGGTTTTTAAAGCTCTATTTTTGCCTGCAGCCATGGACTTCACTGCTGTGTCTTATCCAGGGAGAAAACGCAAACCCAATGCTCTTGTTTTCTAAGTAGTTCCCTGAATTTTGTTCTTTTAGGAGCCGTGTTATAAGCTTTAAGCATCTTTGCCAAGCAGGTTAATGCTTTCCCTAGGTTAAAGTCTTGCTTCTTCACAGAATGATACGGGGTTGGAAGGGACCTCTGGAGATCATCTAGTCCAACCCCCTACCAAAGCAGGGCCACCCAGAGCAGGTTGCACAGGAACGTGTCCAGGTAGGGTTGGAATGTCTCCAGAGAAGGAGACTCCACCACCTCTCTGGGCAGCCTCTGCCAGGGCTCTGCCACCCTCACAGGAAAGAAGTTCCTCCTCATGTTGAGGTGGAACTTCTTATGTTCATGTTTGTGCCCATTTCTTCTTGTCCTGTCCCTGGGCACCACTGACAAAAAGCCTGGCCCCATCCTCCTGACACCCACCCTTCAAGTATTTATAGGCCTTGATCAGATTCCCCCTCAATCTTCTCTTCTCCAGACTCAAAAGCCCCAAGTCCCTCAGCCTTTCCTCATCAGCCCCTCCTCATCTTTGTAGCCCTCTGCTGTCCCCTCTCCAGCAGTTCCCTGTCCTTCTGGAACTGGGGAGCCCAGAACTGGACCCAGTGCTCCAGCTGGGGTCTCCCCAGGGCAGAGCAGAGGGGCAGGATGACCTCCCTCCACCTGCTGGTCACACTCTTCCTGATGCCCCCCACGATGCCATTGGCCTTCTTGCGACCAGGGCCCATTGCTGGCTCATGGGCATCCTGTTGTCCATCAGGACTCCCAGGTCTTTCTCCTCAGAGCTGCTCTCCAGCAGGTCACCCCCCAACCTGTCCTGGGTTCATTCAGTCGTTTGCTGTCGGTTATCTCCAGCAGGATGGCTTTTGGTGGCCCTGTGTGAGGAGCAGATTGGGTCTTGTGGCTGATGGAAAATCCCTGGGACTTTAGTGCGGAGAAATGTGTTTAACTCTCGGACCACGCAGTTCAGAAGTTACTGAGGCTTCATCGTTTTAGCAACTCTGGAGGCAGTTTCTTGTCTCTCCACATTCGGTTCGAAAGGCTGAACGTTTCTGAAGGGAAAAACATTCCAACAAAACATTTTTAATTTTCCTCGGTAGTATTTTGGGGACAATCTGTTGGCGACTCTTTTATCCAGCATGCCATCTCTGGGCTTATAAACCTTTTTGATGTGGCTCATTCAGGGGAAAAATGGCATTACACACTACCTCAATCACTCAGATGTCAGCCGGGATATCGCCTTTGACTAATCAGGGGAAATTTGGGAAGATTTAGTAATGCCAGGAGACATGACCCACTTTCCGATAAACGCTTTTTCAGACAATAAAGGTTGAGCTGTAAGGTGGGGGAGGGAGAAACATTCAGAGGGTAAGAAATAATCATTATTTATATATATTTTTTTAATTTTATTTGATTGTGCTGAACTTTTTTCCAGGCTCAGGATGGGTTTGCTGTCTTTTTCTTTTTCTTTTTTTTTTTTTAATTTAAAATGTTGGCACTAGCTGGGTTTTAACAAATCTGTGTTATCCAGAGATGATTGTCCCCAGGCTGGAGGTGCCTGTCACCTTTGGGACGCTCCCCCAAGCACAAGGGGTGGCTGATGGGCGTTGTGATGGGGAGATGTGGTCCAGCGTGATACAGCTCTGGTCCAGCTGTTGGTGACCAGCGTTGGCTGATTATGGGGATGGGGAGCTTGGTGTGGGAGTTTGCCTTGAGCGTCCCAGCTCCGTAAAGTGACCACCTGATGAAGTTCATCTTAAGTACGTAAGGGACAGAAGAATATTAATCCATAAAGCCAGGTTTTTGCAGCTTTTTTCATACCCCAAACCTTACACGTGGTTCATCTCTGTTCCTGTGTTACTGGGGGCTTCTGGCCAAAGCAGAAATTGCACTATGATGTTTCCAAAGGGTGAGAAAGCCAAACCCGACGCTTAAATTTGTAGTATATAAACTTTTTCTTCAAAGACAACAAAAGAGAGCGTTCTTCAAGTAGTAACTACCTAATTTTCACCGCTGCAAGTTCTGTCAAGCAACTTGTTGTGGCTGTTCCTCTGTGAAGGTTTCATCTTGGCAGCCGCGTGAGCTGAGCAAAAAACCACTTAGTCTCCTTAAAACTTTTTCTAACCCCTTATTAAATACAGCTTTGCAATCCTTCCAGAGTGTCGTAATGATGCTTCTGTCTTAATTTCATATTGGAGCTAAACTCTGGCTGTATCTTGCAATTTGCCATGCTGGGGTGAACGTCCAACGTGACGGAGCAAGGTCAGAGCTCAACTGAAAAGGGCAAAATGCACTTTGCTGCTTGGATTGTGTTTGGGGGAGGAAAAAGTCCACCCTGAGGATGTGCTGGAACCTCTGCTGGCTTCTGGAAGGGGGTGGGGGAGGTCCAAGTTTTTAGCCTTTTATTATTATTTTTAAAAATGAACTTTGGAATGATCTTGTAGCTGTAGGTGGTTTTTAAAGCTCTATTTTTGCCGGCAGCCATGGACTTCACTGCTGTGTCTTATCCAGGGAGAAAACGCAAACCCAATGCTCTTGTTTTCTAAGTAGTTCCCTGAATTTTGTTCTTTTAAGAGCCGTGTTACAAGCTTTTAGCATCTTTGCCAAGCAGGTTAATGCTTTCCCTAGGTTAAAGTCTTGCTTCTTCCCAGAATGATACGGGGTTGGAAGGGACCTCTGGAGATCATCTAGTCCAACCCCCTGCCAAAGCAGGGCCACCCAGAGCAGGTTGCACAGGAACGTGTCCAGGTGGGGTTGGAATGTCTCCAGAGAAGGAGACTCCACCACCTCTCTGGGCAGCCTCTGCCAGGGCTCTGCCACCCTCACAGTGAAGAAGTTCCTCCTCATGTTGAGATGGAACTTCTTGTGTTCAAGTTTGTGCCCATTTTCTCTTGTCCTGTCCCTGGGCACCACTGAAAAAAGCCTGGCCCCATCCTCCTGACACCCACCCTTCAAGTATTTATGGGCCTTGATCAGATTCCCCCTCAGTCTTCTCTTCTCCAGACTCAAAAGACCCAAGTCCCTCAGCCTTTCTTCAGCAGAGAGATGCTCCAGGCCCCTCCTCATCTTTGTAGCCCTCTGCTGTCCCCTCTCCAGCAGTTCCCTGTCCTGCTGGAACTGGGGAGCCCCAAACTGGACCCAGTGCTCCAGATGGGTTCTTCTGCCTTCCAACTTTGAAGTCAACAAACTGTTGGTTTTTTTGGGTGCATCTCTCTTGGTAAACGCTGCTTTTATGTGCTGTTATAGTCATGGGTGGAAGATACATAGCCCTGGCTCTCGCTTAGAGAAATCCATTTCCTTTGCACATACCTCTGGGGGTTTGGTGAATCGGTCACTGGGGTATTCGTGAGGGCTCAGACCCCCAAATTATGGTTGTTTCCCCAAGTGGAATTTCTGAAGTATTACCAGCGGATGTTCGGGTGTCTCAGGAGCGATGGGACCTGGTTGGACAGGAAGGTGGTCTTGCTGCTTCTGATGATGCCTGTCTGCTCACTCTCACGTGCCTGGGAAGCAGCTGGAAAGTTAGGAAGAGCTAAAATATCTGGGATCTGGACAAACCTGTCCTGCAGTTGAGCTAAACTTCAACATGGTTAATTTGTCTGGGAGGGAAGAGGCCGTTTTGGAAGGACTTGGCTCTGTTCCTCCTGCTCGCACAAAGCCTGTGTGATTTAGCAAGTCAAGACAGAACAAAATGCAGTGGCCAAAGCCTGAAAGAGCCAGCCCAGTAGCTGGATGTGCTGGAGATGGATGCAGATCTGAACCGCAGCTCGTAATTTGAAAGCTGAAGGAGCTTTTGAAACACCCCAGGAGATGGAAGAGGCCTTGGCTGCATCTGCTTTACCTGTTTCAACCTTATAAACAGCACTGACCTCTGTCTCTCACAGGTTTTGTATATAATTTATGTCTGTGATTCAGGCTTGGAGGTGTCTCTTGGGAGTCCATCCAAGGGATTCATGTTAGATGGCTGAGTTGGCTTGCATTAAATATGTTTAAGGTGCTTTATGGAAGCTGGCCAGTCAAAAATGGAGACTTGGCTTTTTTTCCACCTTTAGTTTCCAGGCAGAGCTTAAGAAAAGCTGAAGCCACCAGAGAAGCACGTGTAGATCTTGTGCTTCGGTAATAAACCTGCAGGGAGGGAGGGAACGAGGCCTCCTTCATCCCATAAACATTTTCTTGATTGCTCTGAACGTGGGCAGCTGAGGCCGGTGTGAAAACGCGGTGGTGGCCTTCAGCCTCTGAGCCAGCCTTGAACATTTGCGCGGGTGGAGTGACGTGTGACATCTTGATGTGTCTCTTTGGGATCCAAGGGTCCCTTCACTAACCAGATGCTGCTGGTGGCAGTGTCCTACAGCTGCACGCCGGAGCAGTGCCCTTCCCACCAGGCACGAGCCTCGCCGGGGGCTTCTCCCATCCATGAGGACGCTGTGAACCTCATGAATTAGAGATCCCCGAGCTCCCCTGTATGGGTTTAGCGGCTGCTGACAGCATTTCCTTGGAATATGCTCACAAAACTTCCCATTTTGGGGGATTTTAACAGCTGCTGGGGATGTCCCTTGCATTTGATTGCTGTGGATTGAGCGTATGACGCTGGAGATAAATTTGTTGATGGTTCTTTTCAGATGGAGCCCGGTGTTTTGGCAGCGCTTTGCTGGTAGTTGACGGAGGGGAAACCTCGGAGAACAGGCTTAAAATGCCCTTTAAACAGGTCGAACTGCTTTTCTATGAAAAGAGCTGTTGTGAAAACCAGTCCCTTGGGGGTTTCTCACTGGGACGTCGGCGCTGGCAGCCAAAATGATCTCGGCGACGGCCACATTTGTCCCCTGCTCCTGCATTACCGTGACCATCGGTGCTGTCTTTGCAGACCTTTCAAAGCCTTGGGCAGCGTCTTGGGCTGAGGTGACTTCTCCAAAATGCATTAGGCTGGGGCTCAGATCCACATTCCCATGGCTGGGAATGCCAGCAACGGAGGGAGCATGGAAATACGGGGACTTCGGTACAACCTCCGTAGAGGAATGATGGAAAGCATTGAGGAAGATCAACAGGAGGTGACCAGCAGGTCCCTTGGGGACCCTTTTGCTCTCCAGGGTTGCTTGGTGTGTGGCTTTCCAGCATGGCCCAGTTAATGCTGGGGACATCCTCTAACTTTGCACGTGGAAGTGACCTTGTTTTGCAAATCCAATACCGGGAGGACAGGGGAGAGTTGGGGAAAGCAAATATTTGCGTTTCTACTGTTGAGTTCATCTCGCTGATGCTCTGTTGGAACCTGCTCCTCTCTCATTCGAGTCTCCGTTCTTACTAAAGCGTTTCTGAATGTACCATTTATTTCCAGAAAGTGGGCCTTATCTCCATTTGGCCTGGGAATGAGGAGGCTGCACTTGCAGTAGCTTTAATAACGCTCTGATAAGGGCTCGCGGCCGTCCTTGCTGGCAGAGCCGGCTTATCGGGGAGCAGCAGGGTGAGGGGTGCCACGGTGAGGGGTGCCACGGGGAGGAGGAAGAGTGACGTGGTGGCAAAGACTGGTTGGTGTTTGGCACCGCTGGTTGGCTGTGGGTGGAGGAGGAGGAGGAGGCCACCTCTTCAGGGTGGCCACAGTCTTAAGTTTGGAAAGCACCCATGTCCTGCTCATCTCAATATCCCGGGAAGAACAGAGGCAAGGGCATGGCTTCTCTGATCAAAAATAAATCTCAGTGACTCTTTTATTTATCAAATCGGGGATTTTGAGGTTCTTTTATCTCTTCAACATCCCATACCTTGAGTTTGCTCTGCCAATATTCCAATAATTATGCTAACTTGGGACTTGCATCGGATATCCTGAAACTTTTGGGGAAATAGCTGTTGGTGATACCTTTGTGGCCCCAGGAGAAAGAGGGATTTGACCCTAGTGGAGAAGTTTGGGATGTGATGGAGACCCCCTTTCATTCAACAGAATGTTGCTTGTCAGTGGTTTGTGAGATCGTGGCATGGGATGCTTCTGCAGAGGAGAGGTGCCTGTGGTTGGATGTCTGAAAAACTGGCTTGATTTGGAGAAATAAGTTAGAAAATGCCTTTAACTGTCCAGGTTGAAGGTTAAAATGCCTCGAAGCTTGGCAGTCGTGGTGTGAAGCGGGGATAAGGTCGCTCCGGGAGTTTTCACTCCGCGTTTCTTAAGCTCTGGGAATTCAGCTCCGTGGGTCACGTTTGGTTTGGGGATAACAGCAGCATCATCTCTTTAAATTACTAATTGACTGTAATTAGCCGGAAATGGAGTCGTCGTTTATGTTTGCCATACGTGGAAGAGCACCGTCTGCTGGTCCCTCCAAAAAGAACCCAAGTGTCAGTTATTTACGGGCACCAAAAATACATCACGCCTTGATGGGCTGTCTCCTGAGCCACCTTCCCAGGTGCCAAGACACTATGGTCCCTTGTCTGGTGCCATCGTGTGCCCGTGCCCTTGGCTTTTGAAGGAGAGATCCTGCAAGGCCATCTCCTTCCCTGGCATTTGCTGCATTTAGCACCAGGTATGTGGGGGGAGCAGAGCTTCAAAGTGCAAATTTTAAGTGGTTGGAGAAAACTACCGAGAAGTTGAAGTACGAGGAGCCTTCATCCAGCAAATCATTTCATTTCTGGCCAAATTTGGGACGTGGCACGTACTTGGAAGATGCTGGTGGGCACCTCACCAGCAATGGTTTAACAAGAGATGCCTGTGAAAAACAGAACGTTGAGGGATTTCTCTAAATTTCATGTTGCTGTTGAGGAGGAGGAGGAGGAGGATGAACGTGATCTCTTTTCCTGCAGCCTGTGGAGCTGACAGCCGTTTGGCTTGCAGCAGCCTGTTTTCCCATTAGCTACTGGGAGGGAGCTGGTGTGGAGGCACCAAGCTGTGAAAGGCAAATGGGACTTCAAAGACTAATTGCCGTGGAGCTTGAAACGAGTCCTATTAAGCAGCTATTGTCAAGGCAGGGATGATAAAGACTTTGGAAAGAGTTCCTAAAATACAATTTTGGACTCGTTACATGCCAGCTATGAGGCAGAGAAGTCTCTGCTGATCTGCATGTGAAGTTTGAGAAGGCTGGAGAGGGGGTTTGGGGGCCATGGTTGTGGGGAGGAGCACGCCTTGCCCCCCACGACTGCCCAACTTTCCACTGCGGGGCTATAAATGATGGTCAGATGTGGTAATCCAAACAGGGATTCTTTTTGTTTTTCCCTAAAAATACCTTTTGAAAGTTTGCAGCAGACGGTGCTTTCTGCAACCTGCAGCACGACTCTTGCCATCACGTGCAGTGTGGGATGGAGGAGAAGACCTGCTAGGAGCCCAAGGGGAAGATGTAAGGGCAGGCAGCTGAAAGAAAGAGCAGATTAAAAGAGTGTGGCCAGCAGGTTGAGGAAGGTCATCCTCCCCCTCTGCTCTTGCCCTGGGGAGGCCCCAGCTGGAGCACTGGGTCCAGTTCTGGGCTCCCCAGTTCCAGAAGGACAAGGAACTGGTGGAGAGGGGACAGCAGAGGGCTACAAAGATGAGGAGGGGCCTGGGGCATCTCTCTGCTGAGGAAAGGCTTGAGGGACTTGGGTCTTTTGAGTCTGGAGAAGAGAAGGCTGAGGGGGGATCTGATCAAGGCCTATAAATACTTGAAGGGTGGGTGTCAGGAGGATGGGGCCAGGCTTTTTGTCAGTGGTGCCCAGGGACAGGACAAGAGGAAATGGGCACAAACTCGACCATAAGAAGTTCCACCTCAACATGAGGAGGAACTTCTTTCGTGTGAGGGTGGCAGAGCCCTGGCAGAGGCTGCCCAGAGAGGTGGTGGATTCTCCATCTCTGGAGACATTCAAATCCCACCTGGATGAGTTCCTGTGTGACCTGCTCTGGGTGGCCCTGCTTTGGCAGGGGGTTGGACTAGATGTTCTCCAAAGGTCCCTTCCAACCCCATAGCATTCTGGGATTCTGTGATCTCTCAGCCGTCACAGCAACCTGTGTGCTGTCCCCTCCTCCTGGTGACCAGTTTGCCCGTGGCAGTGGCTGAAGGTAGCAGGAACACCCCAAGTGGGACTTTAGGTTCAGGTGTCACCATCCAGCCACTGTCCCATGAAGTTTGCAGGAAAACTCGGGTTTTGGGACTGAAAATTTTGTCAGAAAAGGGCCAAAACTTGGGTGGTAGGAGTGGATTTAACTAGTTTTGCTTGAAACAGGTTGTAGTCCTTCAGCTGCACGGTGGGACCAGGTGGCTTCAAGACAAGTGGCATCGGGTGAAGCATGAGCATAAATGCACGTCCTTCCTGAAGGGCAATGCATCCCTTAGATGGGAACTGGGTTTCCCAGTCTTGGAGCAAAACCCCTTGGCCCTGAGCCAGACGATGTGTAGTGGGGATGGAAATCCCAGTGGAAGTCCCTGGGATGACGCGATGCTGCTGGTGATGATGGGAAGAGCTGGCGCTGAGTAAATACATCTCCTGGTGGGATATGAAGGTTGTCCCGTGCATCGATCTAGAAGACACACAGCAGAGCAGCTTTGTTGTGGACACGGAGATAGAAGAGACAGCACCTGGTGGCTGTGATTGCTTCTTCTCGCTGCTTCTCTCTCTTTTCTTTATTTTTATTTTCTCTGTCTGTTTGGGTTGTTTTGTTGTGAGGACACTTCAGTGTTTCCCGAGAGCTGTGTTTGAGCTGCGTGGGAGCGTGCGTTTGTGTGTTGCTGGGGCATCTGCCCTTCCACGGGGAAGAGATAAACTTGGATTTGCTTAACGTGGGGGGGGACGTTTCCAAGTCAGGGGAGAATTTCCAGCCGGAAGGTGAAGGTTAGAAAAGATAAATTTGGTGGTGGTGTTATTTTTATATTTTATTTTATTTTTTAGTGGGTGCAATTGCCCTTCTTGCAGCCTTTTCTCCGCTTGGGCGTTTTGATTTCCCTCGTTGAGCTCATCCTGCAGAACACAAGAGTATTTTGCTAATGGCATCACCTCCCAAATCTCCCCCTGGCATTCAAAATTCAGAGGTTGATGGAGATGATATTTTCCTCCTTCCTTCCTTATTTAAGATTTTGTTTCCCCTACGTTTATTGGAGGAAATAATTGTAGATGGGACTTAGGGGTTGGTTTTCCGGGGAGCTGCTGTGTGATATAAATAAGATGCTGCAGGATATCGGTGCTGGAAGATGTGAAAAGCCCAAATCTCTCTGTATTTTAGCTGGACAGCTGAAGTTAAAAGGAAATAAGGAGGAAACCATAGCTGACTGCCCAGTTATAGTGTATAAAATGTCCATTTTATATGTTAAAATGGAAACCACCTTTTGTTTGAGTTTCCTCGGAGATGTGTTTTGAACCAATTTCAGCAAAAGACAAAATAAATGCATTAATTTAGAGTGACACATCATACAAGTGCGAATCCGAGGCCTGGAAATATGGATGTCCTGGGGGAAGCGGAGCCAGGCACAAATCACATTCCCAAAGATCTGGAAATTACCTCAATGAAATGAAAACACAAGAGCAGCCCTTCCCTCCAGGAGACTCTTTCTTTGCCCCCTTCATCCCTAAGCAAGTTGGGGGTGTATTGAATATTTTTTTTCAGCACTTGAAATCTTTTAATTAAACTTCTTTATTCCGGCTTTAAGTCTTGACACCTGGTGACTGTTCTCCAAACCTCATTGCTGGAATTTTTTTTAATTATAACCAGGAAAACATTGCTTGTTTTCTTTGGTTGCTTGGCAATGGAAAAAGATGCTGAGGAGGTCTGGGGTTCCAACAGTCCCTTTTGCTTAGAAAGAGCTGAAGAAACTCCCCATAAATACAACTATGGGTCAAACCCCCTTTGAATTAAGCACACACGAAGTGATGCTCCTGGAGGCTTTTTAACGCGAGACTTCTGGAGAGGTGAGGGATAACTCTACAGTTTGATTAATCCAATTACTTCTTTTTAATAAGGTTGAAAATCCAGTTTGGTGGAGACTGGTAGGTCGTGTGTTACTGCAATTACAGCCCAGAAGCGGCCGCTGGTTTTAGCTTTTCCAGCTGAAGTTCCTGGTGTCTCCAACTGCATCCAGTGGCCGCCCTTTGCTTCTGAGCTCAGCTCCTCCCAGGATCATTTTAATATAAAATCATTTAATCACCGCACCGGGGAAGGAACACACTTATGAATTTTCCTAAAGCGTCACGAGGCTCCATTATAGACAGAGAACTGTGAAAACCTGGGGTGAAAGGCCATTTTAAACTACTTAATTAAAACCCAAAGGCCTTTTTTTTTTTTGCCTGCTTTATTAAAAATCAGTTGTATGTGATGGATTTTAAGCATTTTTCGGAGCCAGCCTATGTTCATCGAGGTGCTTAACTGGAGTTGAGGTGGGGAAGGGGACTGTGAAGACACGATTACGCCACAGCGCTGCCCAAGGGTTTGATTAATGGCGAATTAGACGAGAGAAGGGTAATTAATGCCACTCAACGGGGATTTGCAGAAAGTAGCCGGGAAGGGTTTAACTTTTGCAATATGACAAGCTGTTTGGTAAAAGTCGCTCTATGGAGACGCTTGACCCCTCCATGGGGTTTTTAATTAAAAAAAGCAAAAAACGAAGTCTGTAAAAGCCCGGTGACCTTTACTGGAATAAAAAAACCTGGCCACACATGGCTGAGTTAAGACCGTGGTCGGCAAGGTCTCATCCTGGTTCCCCTTAGACACTGGGCCAAGCCTTTTTTCCACGCTCCCGTGCAATGTTGGAATTTCTCAATCAATGACTCAAAGAGGTAACGAGCACCGGAGGAGCTGGGTTGGGTGGGTGGTGGCCGTGAGCATCCCGTGGGTGCTGGACCCAGGGGAGATGCTTGGGAAGGGGGTGCTGAACCTCCAAGCTGCTGCTGGCCTGGTGCCTGCAGCTCTTCCAGGAGGAGCTTCGTGTCAAGCGTATGATTATCTGGATTGCCTTTAGGACCAGAGTTTTTGGGGTTCCTCAGGGACCCTGCAGTGATCTGGGGGAGGTTGCAGAGCATCCCTCTTTCTGGCAGCATGGCAGAAACTGGATGGTGCTGGTGTCTTGTAGAGCAACTGGTAGAGCTCTTGTAGAGCTGAGCCAGGCCTGATGGAAGAGAAATTTGGTGGTTGCTGTCATTGGGATGGTGATAAATGGGATGGGACAGGACCTGGAGAAAGGTCTTCCACCCAGCAGACTGGTGTATCTTGGTGCATCTCTAATGTTGGTGAAGATTAAGTTTTGGAGGGGCTTTGCCAGGGTTTGTGGTTGGTTTTCCAGCGGAGCATGGCCCTCTGCTAGACCTGTTCCAACAGGTCCATGTCCTTCCTTTGCTGAGGACTCCAGAGCTGGACACAGTGCTCCAGGTGGGGTATCACAAGAGCAGGGGGGCCAGAATCACCTCCCTGGCATGGACATTCCCTGCGGGTGGTGAGGAAAACCCCTGGTGGTGCCAAACCCTGGCAGAAAGGTTTGGTTTTCTTGCTTTTTTTTAAAAGAGTAGATGAGCAAAGTGAAAACACAAGACTTTTTGCACCGCCCCGAACAAATCCGCGTCTCGTGGCCTACGAGGGGATCGCTCCCCAGCCCAGGAGGGACTGCTTTTTCCCCCCAAAATTAAGACAAAATTCAATATATTTGCCCCGTCCCAAAGCACCTGGGGCTTTTGCAGCATCTCGTGCCTTATTTCAGGATTTTGCCTTTCAGCCCGTTGGCTGCGCGCGCGCCCGAGACCTTGACGCTGAACCCGTCAGTCTTAATTAAGCCTGCAGTAACGAGCGCCGCTGAGACGCTGCGGAAGAAGTGGTGGGGGGAGAGGATGGGAAGGCAGGAGTTGGCTGTTAGTTACGTGGCAGACTATTGATTAGTCCTGGAAATCACGTTTAATTAAAGTAAAGCCTTCAGGAGAGAAGTATTGGGGGGGATGCATGATGTGGGGGCTCACCTGCACCCCCGCTTTGCTCGGTGCTGGTTTTACCTCTGCTTTTGGTGGGATGAAGCTGTTGCAAAGATGAACCCAAGCCTTTTAACTCTTCCCCCCCCCCCCCCCAGCCTTCGTTAGAAATGCTGCTAACGAGCCGGTGGAGAAATGCTAGAGATGCTGCTTGTCCATGCTGAGCCGTGTACCGCTCGGCTGCCGTGACGCTTTATGCAAATCATCCTCTGAGTTAATTTGAGCAGGGGAAGCAAATTCAGCAAAGAGAAACAGAGCAGATTTAGTGCTGGCGGGAGACGTGGAGCCCATCCATCAGCGTGACAGCTCTTTTTTATGTAGGGGGGGGGGATAGGGGGGAGGAAGGAAAATATCCCTGATCTGGGAGGCACCGGCTTTCCTGGCTCAAATCCTACATCTCCTGCCGGCGCTTTGGGATGCGCGGGGGTGCTCCCTAAAATTTAGGAGCCCTTCTTTGACAGGGGCACGGACCGGGCACGTGTTTGTGTGCTTTCCCTGGGTCCGTCTCTGCGCCGATAGCGGGAGGATGAGGAGGAGGAGGAGGATGAGGCCACGGGGTAGATAACGCTCCTCTGCTTTGGGCTGTTTGGGTTTGTGTGTCTTTTATCAGCTCTGGGAAGCACATAAATTGCTCGTTCTCATGTTGGCTAATTAGAGATGCTTCTGCAGTGTGCCACTCTGTATCCCTTTGCATTTAACACTCTCAGCAAGTTTACATTTGCATTCTGTAGCTCAAAATGATGTTTTGGGTTTTTTTTTTTTTAACAAGCAGAACACAATACTACTATTTTTTATTTTTTTTTTCCCGCCGTATCCCTTGAGCATGATGTTGGGGTTGGGTGTCCCCCTCCCTGCGTGTTGAAATGGTGGTTTGCTGGTCGTGACCTCTCTTTTCAGCCTTTTTGGGGGGTTTTATGGTGAGGAAGAAGTGGGTCTTTTCCCATTACAGGTCCTTGGTGCTGGTGGATGCCCAGAAATTGGATGATGGAGGTGTGTGGAGCACCAGAGCATCCTTGCCCGCTCCGTACCAAGCAGTGAAACCCTTTGCCATCCCCTCCTGACCCTTTTTTGAGGGTTTTTTGGCCACTGATACCCGGTAGCAAAAAGAAAAGCCAATTTGGGGTGAGACACGGGGGTCAGTGGGTCCCGGAGTCGCGGCACGGCTTGGGGAGCTCTGACCTAAATATGGGCTTTGCCCGTCTGTCAGGCAGGGGAGAAATCACTCCTGGGATGAGGAAAACCTCGTTTGGAGGATGGGAAAAGGGAGGATTATGGTTTGCCATCTGCCCCCATGTTCAATATTGTAAATAATAATTATGAAGTTAATGATCCACAAGTCCCTTAACGGGAAGGGTTTTGTCCTGCTGCCGAAGCACCTCTCCTGTGCTTTGCTGCGTCACGGGTGAAGCAGTTTTGTTTTTTTTTTCTCCTGAGTCACTGCCAAGTGGGGCAGAAGAGATTTTTAAGGCCGCAGGAGCCCAGGAAAACCCAGGAGCCGATGCTTTTTCCGTGCTCTCCTGCTGCCAGCACCCACCCAGCGGCTCTTCCCGGCACCGAGACGCGCGATGGTTTGCACGAGCACGTTTAGGGCAGCTAAATAACTCCATAAAGAACCACCGACGTGGGATCCTGCTGTGGTTGGGATAACGCCAAGGGATGGGCAAAAATACAGCGGGGATCCCAGTTCAGCCCAGTGCAAATTAACAAAGAGAAATTCGTTTGCTTGAAGTGCGGAGCTGGAAGGGGCTGCTGTCAGAATCCATGCACCGTGGCTGCGAGGAGAGGCTTCTGGGTTTTTGTTTTTTTTTTTTTTTTTTGCTGAAGGGGCTTCTTTAAATTATGTCTGTGGAGTAATCTTTAGTGGTTAAAATAAAAATAGGGAAAGGAAAAATGACATTCAAACCTTGAATTGTGCTTTCCGGTATGACCCATTTTAATTCAAGTTTGTATTTTGTTCTTTTTTACTTTGGAGAAAGCAAAGTTTGGGACAACTTTAATTTTAGTAATAGGTGGCTTGCGAGAGCTGTTATTGGACTGGTTCAAAGCAAGTGTTGAACCACTCACATGCTGTATTTATAAATTTAAATGTTTCTTGGGGAAACCAGGACTGAAGATCCTGCTGTTTCCTCTTTCCTATATGTGTTTTGTTCTCTTCAAGAGCATCCAGTGATACCAGACCACCAACCTCCACCTCATTCGCGGTCGATATATGTTCCCCTTTGATTTTTTTTTTTCCTAAGTTTTCCTTAACCTGTGTGGAAAAACCTTGGTGGTGAGATAGTATATCTTAATCTTCGTTACTGAATTCCTAATTGCGGGGCGGTCGGGGCTGTTGTCTCGCTGGTGCTGTGGGTTTTCTGCCGTGCCCTCCCCTCTGGGCTTGCAGTCCTCTTGGAAAGATGCCCCTGGAAAAGCGCCCTTTATCCAGGAGCGATGAAAAAACTTCCCAGGGTCGGCTGTGAGTATTTGCCATTCCTGAAATAACTCAGGGGATTAAAAAAAAAAACAACAAAACAATAAAAATAAAGATGGATTTGCTGACTTCCAGCTTGCCACCAACTTGTTGCAACCACCCAACAGCCCAGGCTAAACTGAGCTGATTTTTAAGCAATTTTTTTTCCTTAATTTAATGGAAAATTATACTGCCCTTTGGCCAGCAACGGAGGGCTTTTCAAATGGCACCTGCCTCTTCTAATTTCATGTTTGTTTTAATCTGCATCCGCATTTTAGCCTGCTAAAATCTGAATCAAATCAGGAGGTGGGGATTGAATTTATTAAGCTTCTGCTTAATCTGGGTGGAATAATGCAAGAGGCTCTGAGAGCACCGGATCGCTTTGGTTTTATTGGGAATCTGGTTTAAAAACCAAACCAAAACAAAACCCCATAAAACAAAATAGATTATTTTTTTTTCTTGAGAAGCTGAGCATATGGAGCTTTTTGTGATTAATGCCAACGCCTCCTTCAAAGGCATCCTCCAGGATTAAAGAAATGCTTTTCCTTCTGCCTTCCCCGATGGTGACATGGGAGTGTTGGGAGGTTAAATGACTTCCCCAGGGTTGTGTCTCCCAAGCCTGAAGTCAGGATATTCCTTGGGTCCCAGCACTTAGAGACAGACCCTCTTGCCCTTTCCTTTCATAACAAGCTTTTCCGAAACATCAAGAGGCTGTTAAAGTTAACGAAGCTGGGACATGGCATACAAAATGCGCTAATTACGCTAGAGGTGAGATGATGGAAGTAGAGACTCTCCTCCTGGCTGGGTGGGTACCTGCTTGGGGACGTGGTTTTGGTGACCTGGTGGCTCTCATTTATATTAATTTAATTGGCAAACGGCGTGTGAAGCTGGTTTGGAGGGGGGGTGGTTGCAGAAGTCGGAGGTGGGGAAGGTGGGTGATGTGAGCGTGGGGCTCCAGCGTGGGACGCCCCCGAGCCTCAGCAAGCTTTTAATTAAAGCTCGCCTCTTAAAGATCTAAGAATGACAAAGTGCTTTTATTTCAGCGCTGCGCGGTTTGACGTTCTCGGGATTTAGAGGTCGGAAGGGAAGGGGTGGACGCGGGTTTGCGGAGCAGCCTGCCCTGCCTTGGGGGGAGCTTTGCATCTCTGCTGGAGCCCGGCGAGGAGGGGAGGACGGTGAAAATGCTGAATAAAAAGAAATCGTGGTCCCTTTTTCAGACGTGTGCGTGCACGCACGAGGGGACAGCATTATAGATGCTTGGGGAAATACATTCATAACGGCCTATTCTGAGAGCCAACAGCTATTTGGCAGGATGGGAAGCACTCGGTGCTTGTCCTGGAGAGATAATCCCATTGGGAATCTCCCAGATGGGGAACAGGTTACCCCCAGGGCTCCTGAGACCTTGCAAACACCCGTGTCGTTCCACCTTCTGTACTGCCTGATCCCTTGCACGCGTGCGTATACGAAGAGTCTTGGAGAATCAGTTTTATTATTAAAATGCAGTAATTTTGGGGTTGGGATGGCCGATGGGGCACGGAGTCTTCCACCCCCGCGTTGTAAGTCCATCCCTGGGTGGTGGATGCTGGGAGCTGCTACGTTCCTCCAGTGGTTTCCACATCTCACCTAGGTGTTGGATGATTCCTGGCCATGGTCAACGATGACATGGCCTCGACGTGACCTCTTACCTCTGCTGGAGGTAGACCCAAATTTCATCCACCAAAGCAGCAGAAAAAAACCACCTGGGTTTTTTGGGTTCCTTTGCAGTCAACGTGCCTCTCTCTGCATCCGTCTGTCCGGGCAGGTCCGTGGCTCAGCCCAGCTCCGTGTGCAGGTGGAGAATTTGCAGGATTCCAGCCAAGCCCAGCAACGACTTGTTTCTGAGGCTGCCTTGAGCCGGGTACATCCTGATCCCCAGCTATTCTGGGCATTTCTAGAGCGTGTTTGATCTCTCTTCTGCCAGGAGGGAGCTGGCACCGGATGAAACCCCGGCGGTGGGGATGAAAAGACAGGCAAAGCTCTTTGTGGGAAGGTTGAGAACTGCAGGAATGGTCCATAAAGCCCTTCCCGTAGTGGCGGAGCCTGGAGAAACTGGGGCAAGGAGCAGCGGGTGAGGAAAACCAAGTGATGAAGGAAGAAACTCCTTGGTTCGTGGTCCCACCAAAGGTGGGGCTCCTGCTCGTTGCCGCAGGGGTGTTACATCCCTTGCGTGGAGATGGAGGGGGACAGGGGAGATTGGGGTGGGGGGGTCCCAAACCAGCCCCTTCCCCATGACAGGGAAAGCACGGGAGGCTTGAGGGATGCTAGAGGTGATGTGCTGAGAAAAGTCTATTTATTTATTTTATTTCTTTCCCCCCGCCCCCTCCCCGATAAAACTGCTGCTCTGGCAACATTATTTGTTTAGCTCCATTAACATCCAAGGGTTCCTGCTGCTGTAGCTATTGAACAACTCTAAAAATAATTACACACAATACAGCTGAAAATCTATTGCTCTTCAGCTGCAGAACAGACTGTTGCCTCTTTAACCCTTGGCTTTTCCCAGCATTATTTGGCTGTTTTTTGCCGGGGGTTTGGTTTAAAGACGAGGGACAAAGCCGTCTTGGGTGCCACGGTGCTGGTGTCGCTTAGATTTGCCGTGGTTTCCCTCAACACCTTGCGTTTTGTGTAAGAATGAGGTTATATAGATATTATTTCAATCAACAGGAAGAGTTGGGGGGGAAATACGCCCCTCAAAATGCCATTAAATTGCTGATCGTTGAAGGGTTTGTGTGGACTCTGTGTTGGCTGGCTGGGTCCAGCATCTGACTGACTTTATGGGACTGTTCCCAGCAAAAAAAAAGCCTGACTCAAGGTGACCTCTAGCAAGGATGGAGCAATTTTGGGTTCCTTGTCCTCAGGACCATGCCCTGGCAGCCCCATGAGCAGGGCAACTGGTACCTGAACTGGTCAAAAGAGAGGTGGATGTAGAGGGTAAGGGACACCCATATGTGGAGGTTGTGGTGTCACTGCTGGGTCTACAATGCATTTGTCCCAGCTCCTGAGAGAGGTCTTAGCAAAACAACAGTGACTTGCTTGGCACGAGGATGTGCTTTTATGCAGCTTGGGCAGAGTATTTCTCTCCGCATCGTAAAATCAAATTAAACTTAATTAGCAGGAGATGTTGCGGCTCCAAATAAAGCCATAATCTCGTTATGCGTGAGCAGTGCGGCTCTCTCTTGGATTTTGTCCCCTCCTGGACACTTTGGCTGGGCTGTAGGGGTCCACCTTTGGGGTTTCCTCTTGGAGGCCCAAACATTGGAGATGCTGAAAAGGTTAAATATTGTCTGTAAACGTTTTTTTCTGGAGCTTTGAAGCCTCTTTGTAGGTTCGTCTCCAACCAAAGAAGTTGGTTTCGGTGTCGTCTTCTGCTTCCTTAGCTCCATGGTGGTGGCTTTGGGTTAGGACCCCATTGTTTTGTGCGAAAGAAATACGCTTTGGTGTCTGACGTGGTGGGGGGAATCGCGTCATTTCATAAAGGCTTCTGGAAGTCTGGTGTTTTGGGTTATGGGTTTGTTTTCTTTTTTTTTAGAATATTTACTGGGGGGACTAAAATAAATTGTTTGGCCGCATCGACTTTATAACGAATGTGGGATTGTATCCATGGTGAATTAATTAATTCATGATTTAATTTCCTGAGGTTTCCTTGTGATTAAGCTTTCTTTTTTTTTTTCCCCTCTCTCCAGTACACCAGGGTTTGGATTCCTGACCCTGATGAAGTTTGGAGATCGGCCGAAATCATCAAGGATTACAAAGAGGGAGATAAAAGCCTCCATCTGAAACTCGAAGATGAAACCGTAAGCTTTTGAACATCGTTATTCTTTTCAGTCATTTGAAAGCTTCGAATTAAATGTGTGAAGAAGCCTGACCCATGTCTTATTTTTTTTTTTTAGGAAGCGTTTTAAAATGTGTTTTATTGCTTTAGCACTTCCAGCTTTTTCCTTCCCCAGATATTTGTGTTTAAAGTGGGTTGCGAGGAAGCCCTTGACCTCTCTCATTTCTTTCCATCCCCCCCTGGCGAAGTTGTAATAGTCTGTGATATCAGAAGGAGGGTTTGGTGTTGGGGTTTTTATTTTTTTTATTATTTATTTATTTAATATAGCGGCAGTGTGTTAGAAATATCAGTTTCTGCTTTTTTTGTTGCTGAAAAAATTAGATGCTGGTGGCATCGACTCAAACTTGGGGACCGATGGGGGGAAAAAAGAAATCGCACAGAGCGCAGAAGCGACTGCTGCGCAACAACTTTCTCCACGCTTTAGTTTCTCTCTTTAAGTATAATCTTATGTAAAACCCTTTTTTTTTTTCCCCTCCATGTTTTTTTTTTTAAATAAAAAAGCTCTAGAAGACAAAAATTAAAAACTCATTTAAATGTAGATGTTTTTTAGCAAATGCTGCTTTCAAATGCACGAGCAGCCCGGCCTCATGGCGTGTGTGCGGCCAGTGATAAATCATTCCCGATGCAGAACCGGGGGGGAAAAAGCAGCTGATTTCTGTCCCCCACAAAAAGCTGATGCGGTGGGACATCGGGTGACAGATGAAATTACCTGTGGCATTTGCATTGGCTGCAAAATTTGGGTGGTTTATGGGAAGGGAGCAGCCACGCTACGTGCCCACTACATGCATTTCCCACGCCTGGTGCCTGGTGTAGCAGGAAGAAGAAATATATTTTTTGTGATGAATTTCACCTCGTTGTCCCTTGGAAGCATCTCCTCAATTTCCTCTTCCACCATAGGAAGGAGGAGGGTAAAGGATGGATGATGTTCCTCTTGGAGAAGTTTTTTCTTCCTCCATGGTGATAAATCTGGATGAGGAGATGCACAGATGCCACCTCATTGTCCCTTGGAAGCACCTCCCCAGTTTGCTCTTCCAGCACAGGGCTGCTTTCTGAGGAGGGTAAAGGATGGATGATGTTCCTCTTGGAGAAGTTTTTTCTTCCTCCATGGTGATAAATCTGGATGAGGAGATGCACAGATGCCACCTCATTGTCCCTTGGAAGCATCAGGCGTGTTCTTAGAGGACCATGAGTCACTGCCCCTCGCTTCTTGGTGGGCTCCCTGCCCAGTAACCCTGTGGTTGGGCTCTTCCAGTGTGGGGCAGCTTTCATAGAAGAGTAAAGGATGGATGATGCTCCTCTTTGAGATGCTTTTTTCCCCTTCGTGGTGGTAACTATGGATGAGGAGATGCACCGCATGGTCCCTTAGAAGCACAAGGCATCGGATGCCACAAGGATGACCTCCGTTGTAGGTTTTTCATGTGCTTTTTCTCTTGCTCTTGAGGCCAGAAGATAGAAACCTTGGAGAAACCAAGCAGCAATGCTCAAGCCTTTGCAGGAAACTGGTGATGGGTGTGAAAAGCGCTACAGGCTTCATCTCCAGGGCAGGTTTCATGAGCAGCATTAACGGGTGCCCTTTTTGGGGTGCCTGGGTGCAGGTGGTTGCCCATCTCATCCACAGAGGCTCCTTCTTACCGCTTGTGGTGCTCAGGCTGCCAAAAGACGTCTGAACGTCTTTCTGAGCGCTGCAACCTCCATCCTTCATCTCTGGTTGAGAACTTCAACGGTTTTAGTACTTGGTGGGTGGGGATATTGGGTTTTTTTGCTCTTTAATCTGGATATTTCCCTGGAAACCAAAGCGGCTTAGAAGTCCTGCAAGGTCTACCTTTTTGCACAGCTGAGTTTGGGGTCAGCAACGTTAAATTACAAGGAGATTAAAGGATTATTAGGTGTTACTGGCACTTCGCTGTCACCGTGAACCCCAGGAATATCTCATTTGGGGCTTGTGCTCAGCGTGGTTCCTCCCAGAGACCCTTTTTTGACGCTCTTCCATATGGAACCTTGCCTGGATCCAAGCCACGTTGGGTTGAAAAGCTTTAGTGAAGGGGAACAGCGCATCAGATGGAGACCCCCAGCGTATGTATCTTCAGGGGATTCAAAGCTGTTGAAAGCCTTTTGTTCCTGCGCAGCCAACATGCATTACCCAACGGTTTAGTGCTTCTCTTTTGTCCTTGTTCTTTTAAGTGAATTTTCATGGATTTTGTGGTTTCTGACTGCGCTCTGTACGCAAGAGTGCACTTTGTGAATCAAGAGCTGATTTTTAAATATCGCAGGGGATCCCCGGTGCGTTTGCCGTTAAGACGCGAGGCTGAGAGTGCAAACTCTTGAAAATTGACTTTGGCAACACGGAATTGGAGTTTACAAAAACCAGCCCGAGCTTGTCAAATGGTGCTGCGTGACCCTGGCCTTGCCCTCTTGGGTTGGCTTTTCCCGGGCTGTTGGGTGCCTTTCTGCTTCCAAACTGGGATTCCTCCCTTTCACTGGGAGCTGAGCATCGGGACCCCGTCCTGAGATACCCCATGAGACTCCACATCGCAGGAAATTAATTATTTTTTTTATTCCCCAACTCTAAAGGGGAAAATTACACTTTTTTTTTTTTTTTTTTATAGTTAGCATATGGGCTACCAGCATCATCACCTGGCTCTTCAGATAGCGAAGCAGGGGGGACTCCTTGCTTCTCCATGTCCTTCTCCACTTGAAGGGGTGGAAAGTTTTGAGTAGAAAAGTAACATGAATTGAAAATGAGTCGAGAAATCACTCTGACGGGAAGAGTATGGTCTAGTTTGAAATGAGGCTGCTTTTCGAAGAGCATGGAGATGCTCGGATCGGGTGAAGCTGTGGTTTTCTGTGTGGTGCCTGTTACTACTCAGAGCTGGCCAAAGGCTGTTGGCCACAATGGTGGCCTAAAAACAACTCAGGGCTGCTCAGATTGGTGTTTGGGGACCATCAGTGTCCACCAGGACCAGCTCAAAGCCATATACCAAAGGGATGAGCTGACACTGGTAGTGTGTCATCCATGTCCCTGTAAAATTTAGCATAAAGGGGCTTTTATTTCATTTAGAGCAGGATGTGTAAGTATTTTACCGTATCTGGACGGAGTTATGCTTGGATAAGTTATAGGGTGGTGAGAGCCTGGCCCAGGTTGCCCAGAGAAGCTGTGGGGCCCCATCCCTGGAGGGGTTCAAGACCGGGTTGGAGGGGGCTTGGAGCAATGTGGTCTGGTGGGAGGTGTCCCTGCCCAGGGCAGGGACTTGGAACTGGATGGTCTTGAAGATCCCTTCCAACCTGAACCATTCTATGATTCTATGACATTAAAGGAGCTGTTGTTTTTGTGTTCTCATGTTCCTCGTGTGTGTCTCTTCAGCTCTACGAATATCCCATTGACCTCCAAGGAAATGAGCTGCCTTTCCTGCGCAATCCGGATATTCTGGTGGGAGAGAATGACCTGACGGCCCTGAGCTACCTTCACGAGCCCGCGGTCCTCCACAATCTCAAAGTCAGGTTCCTCGAGTCCAACCACATCTATACGTACTGTGGTGAGTGTCCAGGCCCACGCATTCAGCTCCTGGAAAGTGGTGGGTTAGAGCATGTCCATGGAGAAACCTCTTGAGACCACAAGCCAGAGGCTGTGGCATGAGGAAGGTCCACTGGGCTGTGATTTGGGGTGGGTGGGAAGCACAAATGTGTTCCAACAAGCTTTACGTTGCAAAACCAGAGGTGGTTTTTGAGGATTGGTGCACTGTGAGCTTCCTGAGCTCACGGTCCATGTACGTAACTCTTGGTGGAAACGTCTTGTCAGATGAGTTTGAGGCCAACTTGGTGGGTGCTTGGCAGCCCGTGGGGAAAGAAGTAGGACGTAGCAAACCAGTGGAGAACACCAGTGTGTCAGAAAGACATGATCCAACTGAGAAATGTCCATAGTGGGTTTTCTTCCTGAAAGACTGAAAAAAACCCCTTTCTGCGTTGCCGTTTTCTACCTATTCTTGATGAGTTTGGGGGTTATTCAACTCCGAAATTCAAAGCAGGAGGAGGGGGAAGTGTCAACTTGGGTTTCTCATTCCTGGGAAGGGTGGCCTGAAAACCATTCAAGACAGCAGTTACCTGTGAACGGATGGCAACAAACCGCAACCTAAAACCAAAGGAATAAGGCGATTTGGCCATTTTTAATTCAGTTACGGTGGAGAATATTGAATGTTGAACCCTCTTGCTAGTGCTCGAGGTGACCTCGCTGGCAGTGATGCAGACTGGCGATTCCAGAAGTGATGAGTTGCCAGATTTCAGCGAAATGCATGGGATTATTTGTGTGACAGGGTTAAGGTTGGTACCTACAGCTACGATTTAGTGTTGTGACTTTTGCCGAGGAAATCCTTGGCAGGAGGAGGCTCTTCTTTAGAGTAACCCCCTTGAAATACGTGGCCTGAGCAGCTGAGTGGTGCTAAGTGGTGGCTTCCCTTGAAATTTGCAAGCCTGCTTTCATCCGAAAGCAGGGAGGTTTCATTAGTGCAGCTTCTCGGGAAGGTTTATGATAAATCTTGAGCGCGGCATCTCGTTAATTAAGATGCATAGGTTCAGGCTTAGCAAGTGGGGGTCTAGCTACAAAGCGCCGCGCGAGTGCGGCGTCTCTTGTGCTCTGGTTATAAAGTAGTTGGGAAAGGGGGGAGAAAAGAACGTATTTTTTGGCGACTGAGAAAGAGAATGCGTGGCCCTGGAAGAACCAAGAAGAGGAGCAGGGCACGGTGAGGTGAAGCTGTTGGATTAATATCCCGCAGAGGCAGGTAACATGATTTATCTGCCCTTTCCCTTTCCACGCAGCTTAAGTTCAAGTATCGTGGTGTTTGTTGGGGGGATGAGGTTTCCTGGGCTTTGCTGTGATTTGAACCTGGAGCACGGCACCCGCTCCCACCGCTCCCCGTGCTCCCTGGAGTTCCTTAAAATAACAATTTCAACCGGCAAAACCCGAAGGAACTTCGGAGGTGGTGGAGCTTGTGAGTGCTCCGGTTCTTCAGGGTGCAGACCAGCTCCCTCAAACCCTTGGTAGCACCACGTGGGGCTTTGCCTCTCATTAATTCCTGGGCTCGCCGCCGCCTCCTCCTCCGAGCTGGAGAGGAAAGGAGACTTTAAAGCTTTAATGCAGGCTCTGGCATTCCTTTCCTGTGATTTATGCACTTCATTTTGATATGAGTACGTTCTTTGTTAGGAGCTTTTTACTCAGAATTTAAGCCGGGGGCGGGGGGGAAATCTGGGATATTTGTTTGGGTCTAGCAGAGCTTTGGTTGCATAGGAATTGCTTTTTCTGAAGCGATGGCTCAGGCACCATTTAGCCCCTTCTTCGCACTCGTTTTGCAAAGTCTGGCTTCACACAATGAAGATTATGATATATTTGCTTTTCTCCCCGGTTCCGTAGCCTCCGTAGCTGTACTGGAGCTTATATCCTTGCTATCAAAGCGGAGCACTTTGAAGGAGATGCCGAGATAAGAATTAGGAGCCCTTCCCCATTCCTTTCTCATCCTTTTTCTCATCCTCCAAGCCTCATATTTAAAAAATTGCTTAAAAAAACCCAACTAACTCAAGCCCTGAAAAGCCTGAAGTAACGTATCTGTCTCTTTATCTGTTCTAAGGTATTGTACTTGTTGCCATCAACCCGTACGAGCAGCTGCCAATCTACGAACAAGATGTCATCTACGCCTACAGCGGCCAAAACATGGGGGATATGGACCCCCACATCTTCGCGGTGGCGGAGGAAGCCTATAAGCAGATGGCCCGGTGAGTGGGCGCTCGGTCGACGGGGTTGGATGGAAAGCGGGCAAATATCCAATTAAATATTGTAAAGAAGCAATTAAAGTGAAGATACGGGAAAGAGCGTGGAAAATTCTAGGGTTTCATCTCTGCTGAGAATAACGGGGGCTTCTATCATGCCTTTATATCCTTGAGTTGGTATGGTATCTCCCCTTCATGGTGGCCATCTTCACCCATGGGTGCTGTAGCTCTGTTCCTCTTCTACATGATGCAACACTTGGTTCCTGTGTCAGCCTCCCTTCACGCTGAAATCTCTTTGAGATCAAGTATTTCTAATTAATTCTAATTACCAACTTGATGCCGTTATCGGCCGGCGAGACTGCCGGGCAGGTTGGGCTGATGGAGATCTTTGTGGTCCTCAGGAACTTGCAGGTTGAGCGCCACCATGATTCAGATGGGGGTCCTTCTCCTTCTACTGCTGCTTGGATTAGTTTCCTGGAAGAAATTCAAACCGCTCTGCAAATGTCATGTTTAATAGCTTGGAGGAAACCACATTTCAGATAATTTGGTGAGATAATCAAGCAAAACTAGCAGCTAATGTCGGTCCTCCTTATGGAGACGCTGTGAATTTTGAGTTAGGACGTGACTGGCAGATATTTGGAGATATTTATGGGTCCTGCAAAGCTGGTGTCTTCACCAGATGAACATGGTTTGAGTTTTACTTTATTTATTTCTCCGTGTTGCTAAGGACAGATGTTCTTAGCTGAAAGTTCTTGCACCTGGGATCATTTTATTATAGTTGTTGGGATTCACACAGCGTGTTTAGATTTTTCTGTGGATTAGCTGTGATTTTTATCCAGCCCTGGCTTTTAATACCAAGAGTAAGCACTGAACCGTTTAGTGAAGGTTTCAGCCTGTTTTCTGCCATGGCTTGGCTGTAGGCGGTGAATTAGGATGAGTTTCTAATCAAAGATGAGCCAGAGTTCAATCCCAAAATGCAGCTGGAGGAGCATTGCCATGGGCAGAGGTGACACGGATTGTAGAGGAAGGACATGGGCCTGTTGGAGCGAGTCCAGAGGAGGCCAAAAAGATGCTGGGGGAGCTGGAGCCCCTCTGCTGTGAGGACAGGCTGAGAGAGTTGGGGGGGTCCAGCCTGGAGAAGAGAAGGCTCCGGGGAGACCTCAGAGCATCTACCAGTCCCTCAAGGGGCTTCAGGAAAGCTGGGGAGGGACTCTGGTTCAGGGAGGGGAGCCATAGGACGAGGGGGAAGGGTTTGACACTGAAAGAGGGGAGGGGAGATGAGATGAGATAGAACAGTTGGTGGTTTCCTCCATATTTTTTGCAGACAGTGGGCTAACTGATAGCTTTAGCCAGCGATGCTCAACTCTGCGCTCCCAGGCTTAGAGTAAATCTGCTTTTTTGACAGCCACACAACTCATTCATAACTGTGGGAGTGCTCTGTTTGCAAGGGGACGTGGAAATAACCACCTTTGAAGCTTTTAAACAAGACACTCTCTCTTCTACACTGCTCTGGCTCGGGCTGGTATTAGGGTAATTGCAGGCTTGGGTACAAAAGAGGGATTCAAATGGGGCTGAGGAGAGACTGTGAGGTGGATTATAGGAATCAGCCAGGTTGTTTGAAATGTGCCTTGAAGTGTAGCACTCTATATTTTGAAATTTAAAAGCTGCTGGGTGGACGTTGTGTTCTCTGCAGTTCGATCCGGGCTTTTCCCTCCATAGGGAGAGCGGTGGAGCTGCTTGAGATGGATGTGTCTTGTGCGTAAATGCTATGTCTCGTGGTTGATGGATGTAGTGCGTCGGACAGAATGTGTTTTTCATGGAATTACAGAGTTATACGGGATTGGGAGGGACCTCTGGAGATCATCTCCTGCAACCCCCTGCCAGAGCAGGGCCACCCAGAGCAGGTCCCACAGGAACATGTCCAGGTGGGGTTGGAATGTCTCCAGAGAAGGAGACTCCCCACCTCCCTGGGCAGCCTCTCCCAGGGCTCTGCCACCCTCACAGGAAAGAAGTTCCTCCTCATGTTGAGATGGAACTTCTTATGGTCAAGTTTGTGTCCATTTCCTCTTGTCCTGTCCCTGGGCACCACTGAAAAAAGACCAGCCCCATCCTCCTCACACCCACCCTTGAATAGGCCTTGATCAGATCCCCCCTCAGTCTTCTCTTCTCCAGACTAGAAAGCCCCAAGTCCCTCAGCCTTTCCTCAGCAGAGAGATGCTCCAGGCCCCTCATCATCTTTGTATCCCTCTGCTGTCCCCTCTCCAGCAGTTCCCTCTCCTCCTTGAAGTGGGGAGCCCAGAACCGGACCCAGTGCTCCAGCTGGGGCCTCCCCAGGGCAGAGCAGAGGGGCAGGATGACCTCCCTCCGCCTGCTGGTTCCACTCTTCCTGATGCCCCCAGGATGCCATTGGCCTTCTTGGCCACAAGGGCCCATTGCTGGCTAAAGGCACATTGCTGGCTCAATTTTTGCTTTTTTTAAAGTGAATTACTGACTCGGTGAGATGTCTCCTGTCTGCAGCTCTGCTTTAGGCAACAGGGGCGTACGTGAGCGTGGTGGGTCCTTGGGCAGTTGAGCCATGAAGATGGAGCTCTGTGAGCGTGTCAAACCTAAACCGGTGCCAAACCATCACTCCTTTTGCAGTGTCTTAGCTTTTAAACGATTCTATTATGTCTGATGCATTCTATAGACTTAGACATTAAAAAAATGGAATTATTCATCCTAAAACCAAATTAAATGCAAATCACATCATGGAAAAGTGTGAATAATAATGCAGATGTGCATTTCCCTTGAATTTCTCTGGTTTTCTTTCAAAAAGAGTGTCCTCACTGTAAGAAAATCAGACAGGTAAAACAAGTTTTCTCCGTGGAAAAATTTCCTGGAAACAGCTGATGGTAGTTGCAACATCTCTGAGGAAAAAGGTGCTGAGTAAACAATTTTCTGGAGCCACAGGGCAGCTGTAGCCGTGTGAGCTTGTCCGGTCTTTGGTGTTGTGTCAGCTCCGAGTCCTGCAATAAGCGGCTTCATTTTCATGCTTTTATATGTGTCCGTGGGATAATACTCATGCAGATTGTGTGGCAGAGCAGAACTTCATTAGCTGACTCTCGTTAAACTGCTTCCTTGAGGTCAGACGCTGCACTGGGGTAATAAACCCTGCAAAAAAATAAGCCTTGAGACTTTTTTTTGGAGACTTGAGACTTTTTTGGGGGGGCCACAGGCAAATAGTGTGTGTGAGCAGGGTGATGGTGTCAGCTTCTCCCTTTCTGCCAGGTTTCAAGTTGCAGCAGTTCTCCGAGGGCAAACTTGTCACCCTTTTCATGGAGACCTGGATAAGGAAGGAGAAGACAGGTGTTTATGGGACAAACAGAGCAAGAACGTAATAAGGAAACATGAAGTCACTTTGAATAACTCTTCTCCAGTGCAGAAGGCAAGGTCATAGAATCATAGAATGGTTAGAGTTGGAAAGGACCTTAAAGATCATCCAGTTCCAACCCCCTGCC
>QJSC01026731.1:527534-537898 GCA_003697955.1 Calidris pygmaea | reverse complement strand
TCAAGTGTTGGGCTGGTGGAAAGGATGGATGGTTTAGCTGACTACTAAATAGCTGAGGCTGTGGGGTTGGAAGCAATTTGTGCTTTGGGACAGGGAAATGCAACCATCTTCTCCTCTGGTCTTGCTCTCCATCTTCTTGATGTTCCTTGGTGAGGTGCATTGGGTGTCGGTGCCTTTTTACACCTTTGGGTGCTGCAGAAGGCGTTTGCCCTCCTGAAAGCGGACTCAAAGCTCTGGGAGAACATCCAGAATGTCTCAGAGAGGCAGCACAGCCCTGGCTGATTGCTTCTTGCTTTTCTTGGAGGAACAAAAGATCCCTTGTGTGCCCAAATCCAGGCGGCGGCTCGGATTTCCTTGTGTGTCATCACTCTGGGCAGAAGCCTGGGTGTCCAGCAAAAATTCCCCTTGAAACTTTCTTTCTGCTGAAATCAACCCAACCAGCAGCTTTCCATGTAGGAGCGGGGATTTCTTTTTCTCCCTTCTAACCTGACCCACCTTTCTCTTGATGAATATGTCCCATCAATCACTGCCACCTCCATGGAGGTGACCGAAGTTTGCACGGTGACAGTGGGACGCCAGCTTCTCACTCCCAGAATTTGGGGGCTTCGGTTAAAGGTTGGATGTTCCCCTTCGTGTCTGCAGCCCCATTTTTCTTCTCCAGTAGTGGCTTTTCTGGTTTGGGCCCCTGTCTCTTCCTTTAGTACCAGTTGGGTCCACTCTGGGCACAGGCCAGGACTTGCTAGGCCAAGGAAGGTTTCGTAATGCCTTTATTTTTTGTCTTTTAATTATGCATTATGCTTTATAAAGTGCAAAATTGAAGAGCAGTAGATGATAGGGGAATGTGGTGTGAACGGCATTGCTGTGGGTGATGGGGCAGGAGAACGGGCCCTCCAAAGGCTGTCAAATATCCAAAAATGTTGACCGGCCACCTTACCAGGATGGGGAAGTTGGTGAGGCCTTTTCTCCATCTGGAGCACTGTGTCTAGTTCTGGGCTCCCCAGTTCAAGAAGGACAGGGAACTGCTGGAGAGGGGACAGCAGAGGGCTACAAAGATGATGAGGGGCCACCTTTCCTACAAGGAGAGGCTGAGGGACTTGGGTCTTTTGAGTCTGGAGAAGAGAAGACCGAGGGGGGATCTGATCAAGGCCTATAAATACTTGAAGGGTGGGTGTCAGGAGGATGGGGCCAGGCTTTTTTCAGTGGTGCCCAGGGACAGGACAAGAGGAAATGGGCACAAACTGGAACATAAGAAGTTCCACCTCAACATGAGTAGGAACTTCTTCCCTTTGAGGGTGGCAGAGTCCTGGCAGAGGCTGCCCAGAGAGGTGGTGGAGTCTCCTTCTCTGGAGACATTTAGACCTCGCCTGGACACGTTCCTGTGCAACCTGCTCTGGGTGGACCTTCTTTGTCAGGGGGTTGGCCTAGATGATCTCCAGAGGTCCCTTCCAACCCCATATCATTCTGGGGTTCTGTGAAAAATGGGGAGCAGGGAGTGAGATGGTCTTTGCTCAAATCATAAACTTAATGGCGAAAGCGTCGTAAGAGCGATGTTATATCACTCATGTGGACCTTTTAATTAGCATTACATGGCAGCAGTCCCTGTCAGGTAAATACAAAATAAGTGGGATGTTCAAATCTTTCAGTGAAATAGATCTCGGGCAATAAAGGACTTGCAGAAGCCACCTAAGAAGTGTGTGGGCTGGGTGACAAATAAAATATCACGCTTTTTATCTCGTTGTGCATCCGTTGGGCTGCTGCTTTAACAGATGCGCGAAGTCTGCGAAGCTGCTGCGTGCGGTCAGTCAAAAATATCTTCATCTCATCCATGTATAACTCCGCTAAACTGGGAACGCAGAATGTTTAATTGTTCTCCTGCCAAGAGCGTGAAAGGGCTCTGTGGACCTTAACTGACCCTTGTAACATGGGTGGGAAAGCAAGTGTTCTGGTATGTTGTTGGTTAGACTGGAGTTTCCTCCTTCCCAGCATGAGGATCTCCTCCCAGTGTTGTCAACGGAATCGTAGAATTGTCCAGGTTGAAAGGGACCTTTCAGATCATCGAGTCCAACCATCAACCCAACACTGACAAAAACCACCACTAAACCATGTCCCTCAGCATCATGTCTGCTTGGCTTTTAAATTCCTCCAGGGGTGGTGACTCCACCACTGCCCTGGGCAGCCTCTTCCAAGGCTTGATAACCCTTTCCATGAAGACATTTTTCCTAATATCCATCCTAAACCTCCCCTGGTGCAACTTGAGGCTGTCTCTTCTTGTCTTATCTCCTATTCCTTGGGAGAAGAGACCGACCCCAGACCCCTCACCAGCTCCGTTGCCCTTCGTTGCCTTCGTTCTTGGAGAAGGAATAAATTAAGACGTGCAAGAGTGGTTTTGTGGATCAGTTAATCTTCTGTGTAGCTGTGCCCCAGATCTCGTGTGTGCCTTGGTTGATGCTGGATAAACCTTAGTGTTTGCGATTCAACCCAAGGCCAGCATCTACTGTGTGATTCCTAAATTAGAAGTTATATGGAAATAGCATGTCTTCCCTTTCCAGCCTTGCTGTCCTGGCATGAAATGCTCAAATATCTGGACTTCAGATGGGTAGCTCTAGTAGTGGCTTTCCATTTTTGTTGGACGTTGGTCCACCCAAGTCTTAAAAAAAAAAAAAGACTGTCTACACCAGCAGGCAACACGGATGATCTTGCAGAGATACAGATGCTGGTGGGGCTGTGCATGGCCATGACTGGAGAAGAGAAGGCTCTGGGGAGACCTAATAGTGGCCTTCCAGTATCTGAAGGAGGTCTACAAGAAAGTTGGAGAGGGACTTTTTGCAGGGATATGTAGCATTAGGATGGAGGGTAATGGCTTTGAACTGAGAGAGGGGAGATGTAGATGAGATATTGGGAAGAACTTCTTTGCTGGGAGGGTGGTGAGACCCTGGCCCAGGTTGCCCCGAGAAGCTGTGGCTGCCCCATCCCTGGAGGGGTTCAAGGCCAGGTTGGAGGGGGCTTTGAGCTACCTGGTCTAGAGGGAGATGTCCCTGCCCAGGGCGGGGTGGTGGGATTGGATGACCTTTAAGGTCCCTTCCAACGCAAACCGTTCCATGATTGCTCTCTTTTCTGCTGTGGGCTGTAATTCTGGAGCTGGAAAAGAGCAGAAATTGCAGGATCAACCCTGCTCATAAGCTAACAGAGGCGGGGAAGAGTATGGGCACGGTGGGGGATGTCCTTTGGTAGCACTTCAAATTTCAAGCTTTACAAGAGGATTTAAAACCGTACAATGAGAGAGTGGGTAGGAGTTAAAAGAGAGATTAACCCCCGACAGAGATGCGAGAGGAATCAGGCTGGCACAATAAATAAGGCTTAATGCTGGGTTATATTAAAGGCAGGGAATGGTTTAGGGCTTCTGATGAATGAGGCTGGGTCGGGGGGGTTTGCTCAGCTGGGCTTTGCAGGAGATACCATCTCAAAACTAAAGCTCTGGTCTAAATAAAAGGGTCAGAAGGAAAAAAACCCAAACATTCAATAGCCTTGAATTTGGGAAGGGGAGAAACCAAGGGGGTTCTCTTGTTTAAAGTGGGATAGGGAAGAGGGGAGAAGGTTTTGGAAGAGCCCATAAACATTCTGGTGCTGGTGTTAGACCTCAGGCTTTGCAGAAGGAGCTGGACACAACTTCTCCAGAGGCGATATAAAGACCTCAGGGTGGAGAACCCAGAGAGTGCACCCAAAAGTCAACAATTCAATCTCTTTCTGGACTTTTCCTAGTGTATAATGACTGTGTGGGAGTTTTACAAGCATCAGTGGCTGATGATGAAGGTGATGAAGGAAGGACCTTCTTTCTGAGATTGCCAAGGGGTTGGAAGAGCAACTGGCTTTGTCCTCTTGGTGCCCACAGAGCTGAACTGCTGGGGGTAGCATCATCTGAGCTTGGGGAGCAGAAAACCGGTGTGATTCTTGCCCCAATGTGGTCCTTTTTGGGAGGATGTGAAGCCTCCTCCATCTGCAGGGCTGCAGTGCTCCACAGGGGCCACCTTCTGTTTGTTGGGTGGCTTGGGTTGGACCCAGGGTGCGATCCCAGCGCAGAAAAGAGCATCAGGGTGCCGGAGAGCTAATAAAATCAGCCGGGCGCGTGTTTTGCTCTTGTTAGAAACAGCACAAAAAAGAATCGCTGACCTCATTTTAGCGTGGCCAAGGAGCTTGTGTTCTTCCCCAGCGGGGGTGTGCGGAGCATAAATCCTGGGGGAAGGTCATCCATCCATCCATCCTTCCTGCCCTCGGGAATTGGTTGGTGGGAGGACCAGAGCCAGCTCAGCGTTTTGCAGAAACTTTTGAGTCCGCAGGATTTTTCTTCGCTGTTGAAGGGGCATTTCCAACTGGCTGCACAAAGCAGTCCCGGGAGAAAAGGACCTTAATGAGCTGGGACTGGTGGGACTCCCACCGCTCTCGCAGAAGGAAGAACTGGTTTGCTGGAGCATCGCGTAAAAGCGCTCTGACCTCTGCAAAGACGTCTTAATTGCACCGCGGTGTTTGATCCCGGTGTTAGAAATGACAGATTGATCTGTGGGTTCAATAGTGTCCTACAGAGGGAAGGTAACGCTTCATGCTCTGCAGAAGATAAAATTAATTTGCACCTTACCTGTGCTGCGTCCTCATCCTTTCCAGTTTGGGGCCAAACTGGTTCTTTTAGACTTTATCTCAGCAACTGAAGAGCTTCAAGCCTGTATTTTCTCCCTGGCTACTCTCTAAAACCCAGGTGTGCGTGAGCAAATTGGCCCCGAAGCTGCAAAGGATGGACCCTGTGGGGTGCATCGTATCTGATGGGTCTTCTCAAGTGAGACCCTGGATGGGTTGGGAATGATCCAGCATCCTTTGGGCACATCTGCAGCAGCCGAGTGATGTTACACCAGACTTTGGCATTGCTGAAATCATAGAATGGTTTGAGTTGGAAGGGGAGTTCTTTAAGTTGAACCCATCAAGTTCCACCCCCCTGCCCTGTGTAGGGCCACCTCCCACCAGACCAGGTTGCTCAAAGCCCCCTCCAACCTGGCCTTGAACCCCTCCAGGGCTGGGGCAGCCACAGCTTCTCTGGAAGCCACAGGCTTCTCTGACCCTCTTCTCCTAAGGGTCTCACAACCCTCAGAGTCAAGAATTTCTTCCTAATATCTCATCTAAATCTCCCCTCTTTCAGTTTAAAACCGTTACCCCTTGGATATTGCTGTTTTCTTTCTCTGGTTTGTTGCATTAAGGTGCAAACTTATCCTGACAGTTGGGATGGTGCCGGGGTGGGGAAGGGCTACAGCAGCTTTTGGGGTGGTTCTGGCCAAAACGTGTGACCTATTTAGATTGTCGGTGAAAAAATTCAGTATAAAAATAATTACGTACCTCCAAAACCCAATAATATAAGGAAAAGAAGAAGTTTTACAGGGTGATGGATGCTATTTATGAAAGATGCTGTGGAAAAAAACCAAAACCTAGATGAATATTTAGCAGCAGATGTTTGATAATGCAAACTGAAAGCGTGTCCTTAAACGCTTTTGTTTGACCAGACGCTAAAGAAGATCTTCTTGATTTTTCTCAGAGGGAAAAGTCCCACTACCCCAAAGTTGTGTTTTCGTGTTTGTGTTGACCGACGATGCCAGATATTTTATAAACCCAAATGAAAGCCGACAAATAAAACAAGCTGCCACCACTCTCATCAGCAACAATGCTCCAAATTCCGGTTGTCCCGCAGAAATGGGAGTGATTCCTGGCTTCGGAGGCTATTTTAGAGGCAACGCTGAGTTTTCTCTTCGGGATGTAAAGCTCCTGTTTGTTCACTTGAAGGCAGAGTCAGCCTGTCTCTGTTTTCCATCGCTGTCTTTAGCCCTTGGGGGGATGGAATCCAAGGGTCGTTAAATGATTGTATATTTATATATTGCTCAATGTAAGAACCACATTGGCTTTTAGCAGTCGATGGCGAAGTGTATTAGAGCCCGTTGTGCGTCGAGGCTTTATGGGTCTTCTCGGTGCGGTCAGAATAAATTCAAACTACCCTACTTAAAGCATTTTTAACCTTCAGATTGCTTGATGGATGCTAATCCTCCCAGCATCCTGAAAGAAGTAGGTTAAATATGATTTCCGTGGTGGGAGAGACTCATTGACTTGTTCCACGACGCGGAGAATTACTGTCGGATCCGGGATTAGAGCCGGAGTGACCCCTGATAATGATTCACAGGGTCTGGCTCTGCCCCCGCTTGCTTCGGGATGTTTTTCCCTCTTGGAGGAACCGTGTTTTTAGTGGTTTTGCTCTCGCTGCTGAGATCAAGATGAAGTTGTGCAGTGATGAAGAGATGACTATAAAAGCAAGTTCTATAAGCTCGAGGTCCCTTCTCGTGGCTTTATCTTTACTGCTCTAAAGAAAGCTGACATTGGAAAAATTCTGACTGTGATTTAGGTCTGGAGAACTTTGGGAGTATATCTTCAAATACTGCTGCTTTCAAACGGTGTCGGTGAAGGCTGAGGGTCTTGGATGGATGGATGTGCATTGAGATGTCCCTTGTCTCTTCTTGATGGTGGGTAGGAACCACCACTGTCCTTGGGTTCGACCCAAGGACCTTGACCCATCCCCTTTCTTGTAGTGAGGAGTTTCCAGGGATGTTCAGCCCTGACTTAACCAGGTAAACAGATGGAAAAATCACACACCACGATGACTAATGACATTCCCAGGCGGAGAACTGTGTATGGAAATGCTCAGTGGTGTCTCACCTCTTGATTGCTCTGATGCAACCAGAACCAGTGCAGCTCTTAGTCCAGTTGGAGACCTTTGTCCACCTGGGCGGGCTTGAAGGTTGGACATTTCTACACACCTTTCCCAGGCTGTTTGGAGGCACCTCCCAGGGTAGCAGTGTTCTCTGATCTGGGTGAAATACCAACAGCTTAAACAAGCAGGGAAATCTGTTTCCTTGATGGAAAGTTAATTAGCAGCTAGTCTTAATCAGCGCAGGTATCTGTTTGAAGTGTCCTTTCTCTTCGTAGACAACTGACTTTTTATTTCTGCCTCGGGCAGCACCTGGAGATGCTGCCCTTACAAGAAAAAACACCAAACCTGATGTTTTTCCACACATTGTGAAAACTTATTTGGTTTGCTTTATTGGTTTTGCTGGGCTGGATGCCTCGCCCATCTCTGTGTGTGTGGCCAAGGGCGAGGGTGTTGCTTGTAACATGCCAAATCTCAGTGGAAAAAAAAAAAAAAGAGGTGTTACTCACCTGCGTAGCAGCTCGTGAGCAGGTATTAATTACTTGAAGAGGGCTCACTGAAGTAGGAAAGTGAAGCAAAACATTAAATGGCAAAGACAGGCATGGTTCCTTGAGTTGAGTCAGATGCCACCAGCACTTGGAGCCCTCAACGTTAGAGGTGCTGCTTCCCCTTGTGTTGAAGAAATCGTGGTGGACTTTGTTCTGGTTGGACTTCTGCGCCTTGATGGTTTTGTAAATGTCTCGGATGGATGGAGGCTGTAGTTTAGACCATGGTTTTAGTTTTCCAGGCTGTAGAATCATAAAATGCTTTAGGTTGGAAGGGACCTTAAAGACCATCTAGTTCCAACCCCCCTGCCATGGGCAGGGACACCTCCCACCAGACCAGGTTGCTCTAAGCCCCTTCCAACCTGGCCTTGAACCCCTCCAGGGATGGGGTTCTCTCTGGGCAACCTGTTCCAGGGTCTCACTACCCTCGCAGCAAAGAAGTTCTTCCCCAGATCTCATCTCAATCTGCCCTCTTTCAATTTAAAACCCTTCCATCTCGTCCTGTGCTTTCCCTCCCTGATCCAGAGTCCCTCCCCAGCTTTCCTGGAGCCCCTTGAGGGACTGGAAGGGGCTCGAAGGTCTCCCTGGAGCCTTCTCTTCTCCAGGTTGGGTCATCTTAGAAAGCTGTTCTAAGTGGAGAAACAAAAGTCCTGCAGACCCATAGGGCTGAGGGTGGGAGAGTCACATCTTTAAGTGCCTCATACCTGGTTTAGAGCTGTAGGTACGTGGTGGGAACAGCATCTTTGGCCATCGTTGAAGCCCAATTCCTGTTGTATGCCCTGTGTTGCTGGACAAGTGTGAGCATGTTGTGTGCCACCATGTGTGCATAAATTGAGCTGTTTACCACGGGGAGAAGAGCACTGGTGCACATCATAGCACCACAACAAGCCACAGAGGCAGCCCTGAGGCGCACAGGAGCCACATAAGTCCCGGGAGGAGATGTGACAGCATCGCCAAGCTCCTGCAGAGCTGGTGTTCACCCATAACACTTCCATTTTAGCCAGACTTTATTTCCATAATAATTTTCTTCTGTGCTGATGCTGCCAAAACTGACTGTATTTCAAGCAGTTGTGTTGCGTGCGGCACCTGCACAATGGCTAAACAATTCAGGATTTATTTATTTCACGATGAATACAAACAAATCCTGCCCGATTTTAACTGTTTCTGCTCCCTCAGCAGCCTGTTTGCTCCCAGCCTCTCCTTGGGATTCATCCATCTTTCCCTGCTGGCACCAGGAGTTGGAATAGAGAAGAAGGGAAAGTCTCTGTAGCCTTTATTTCTGAAGGCTTTTATTCTTGAAATTGGAAAAGAATCACAGAATGATACGGGGTTGGAAGGGACCTCTGGAGATCATCTCCTCCAACCCCCTGCCAAAGCAGGTTGCACAGGAACGTGTCCAGGTGGGGTTGGAATGTCTCCAGAGAAGGAGACTCCACCACCTCTCTGGGCAGCCTCTGCCAGGGCTCTGCCACCCTCACAGGAAAAAAGTTCCTCCTCATGTTGACACGGAACGTTTTATATTCAAGTTTGTGCCCGTTCCCTCTTCTCCTGTCCCTGGGCACCACTGAAAAAAGCCTGGCCCCATCCTCCTGACGCCCACCCTTGAAGTATTTATAGACCTTGATCAGATCCCCCCTCAGCCTTCTCTTCTCCAGACTCAAAAGACCCAAGTCCCTCAGCCTTTCCTCAGCAGAGAGATGCTCCAGGCCCCTCAGCATCTTGGTATCCCCTCTGCTGTCCCCTCTGCAGCAGTTCCCTGTCCTTTTTGAACTGGGGAGCCCCAAACTGGACCCAATGCTCCAGCTGGGGCTTCACCAGGGAAAAGTAGAGGGGCAGGATGACCTCCCTCCACCTGCTGGTCTCACTTTTCCTGATGCCCCCCAGGATGCCATTGGCCTCCTTGGCCACAAGGGCCCATTGCTGGCTCATGGGCATCCTGTTGTCCACCAGCGCTCCCAGCTCTTTCTCCTCAGAGCTGCTCTCCAGCAGGTCACCCTCAACCTGTCCTGGTGCAGGGGGTTATTCCTCCCCAGGTGCAGCACCCTATATGGAGCTGGACGAGGGATGGATTAAGATGTCCTTTGTGAATCCATCCCTGGAAAATATAAACACGGCTGGATATTCCTCATCTCTGGAAGTGTTGGAAAGTTGTGGTTGGTACCAAAGTGCTATGTGTTTGACTTAACTGAGGTTTTTCTCCGAACCAACAATCTGGAGCCTAGAAGAAATTAAGATGTTGAAGCCTCACAGTGGAGGAAAGTAGTGATGTGGGGTTGAGTATGTTTGTATTTTTCTTGAGAGTGTTAGAGTCGTTTACGGCAAATCATTTAACCTCAGTTCTCATCTCTCGCTGGTATAAACCTAATCGGAGTCTCTTAAATTGAAAAACATTTTTATGGTGTTTCCTGATGTCAGGAGAACTGCGAGGCGTAAATTTACCCTTTCACTCGTATATAGGATTTTGTGTGGCTGCATTCGGCTGGGATTTGTGAAATCCGAGCAGAATTTGGGAAGTTTAACTTGATTTTATTTAAAAATGCACTCAATTACATACTTCCAGCTTACCCCAATGCCTCTGATATTTTTTGGGAGCTTATATGAAACCCTGCAGTGAAAACTTTCTCTTCCCCAGAGTCCCAAAAGCCAAATTGTAGCGGTGCTGGGTGTGACGGTGATGCCCTGGGGAGTGGATCCCAGTGCAGATCTTTGCCTGGAGGGATGTAGTTCTCCTGAAAAAAAGTCTTTTTCTTACTTTAGCTCTCCTCTGCCACAGCTCAAGCACATTAAACTGATTATTTATTGGGATGTATCTAGTGGTGGGCTCATCCGTGGTGGGAAGGACTGGGTATTTCAATTACAGCCACGATGACTGGTGCGAGTTTTTTTGGGTGAATAATTAAGAAAAGGCATTTAGATGAGTCTTGTTCTCTGTGCAAGGCTCAAAAGCTACATAAGGTGACGCACCCTCAACTTTCCCATGCAAAGTCATAGAGTTTTCCAGGCCGGAAGGGACCTCCAAAGGTCATCTAGTCCAACCTCCCCGCAGTCAGCAGGGACACCCCCAACTAGACCAGGTTGCCCAGGGCCTC